>ML787269.1:571022-583981 GCA_009831015.1 Picea engelmannii
TTCCTTGCAGTTGCCCGATCTATCATTTGGCATCTTTCTCGGGATGATTGGACACTTTTGGTAGCCGGGCAGAATTATTCAGGGCTTCAACATTCTATCAGGACGTGGCAGATCTGCTTGATTTAGTCTTCATTGTATATCCAACCTTTGGAGGCTCATTTTGTATTGTCGGGAGAATTTTGTAGCAGCTCATATCTATTTCTTGTACGGCCATCTGAGGTTTATACCAGATCGGCCATCTATTGTATTGATCTTACATTGCTCATAATAAAAAGGTCAGATCTTTGCTTGTGCTTCTACATTTTGAATATATTGTGATCTCCATGTGTTGATGAATCTTGTATGCACTTAGAAACTCAATAAATTAATAGTAGTTAGTGATTCAAAGAAAGAATTTGGCTTGGGATCATTACAATTGGTTTGGATGCATTGCTATGATATGTGGACTAGTGCAGGATTTATGGTGATGAGACTGCCCAAAACCGAATAAACGATGACAAAACCCCCAGCAACATGGTTCCACTGTATATTCCATTGTAGGGTGTGGACCCTAGTTATGATTAGGAGGGGTGGAGGCATTTCCCACCGTGTATCCTCTGAAACCTGAAGTCATGGGAGAACAGTTTTATCTCACGCTCCCCAAGACGTGTGATGATGACTGTCAGTTGCCTATTGGGGAAGCTTGGTTGATATAGTGACACTTCCACTTACGGGCTCTATTTGGATTTAGGTCAATATAGTTAACGCTCCAAGATAGTCCGACAGAGGAAGGATAGGAATGAAGATGGAAGTAAGTTAGGGAGAAAGGATGAGTAGAAATAGTTGAGAAAGTATGGAGATTTGTCTGATGGTGTAATTTAATGTTTTCCCTTCTAAAAAGAAAATGTGTATATATGAATATTCATAATTACGTAACTAAACCATAGTTGTCTAAATAAAATTGTTGAACTGGATAATTGTAATTAAAGGATTTCACAAACATTTGATTGGTTTATTGTCTTTTATAAAAGACTAGTCTTGTTGATTGGATTGGATCCATACATAAAATACTATAAGGGTGATAGTTATTGATTATTAGTACATGCACGAGACTTGTATGTACTAGCTACACATGCATTTATTGTACATGTACACTATTATGTATGAGTTTTCTTGGTTTACTTACTAATAATGTCGGTTAATTGTCATGAATGTGTGAACCATGTTTCTTTTCCTTGTATCATGAGATACCTTAACTTCGGGACGACGTTTCTTGAAGAGTGGGTGTATGTAACAACCCTAGTTAAATAGTTCATAGGGATTTTTAAGTATAATTAATTAGATAATTAATTGTCCCAATATGGTTTTAATTAAACAATGATTAGTATTGATAATATTATTTATTTATTAATTAATTGTTTATAACTTTTGATTGATTAATTAATTAATTAATTGATTACATTTCACATTCAATGACATGGGTAATAAATTTAAGGGGCTTAATAACTTTAATTTATTTAATTAAATACTTTACATATAAGGGGGATAAGATAATAATGAAGGGGATAAGATAATAAAGAAGGGGGATAAGATAATAAAGGAGGAGATAAGGAAATTAATGAGGGGGGGAGAGTCGGTGAAGGGGGATATGACGGGGAGGAGTCTCACAGGGAGGATGATTTTGGAGGGGGGAAGC
Organism: Picea engelmannii; assembly: GCA_009831015.1. Taxonomy (NCBI): domain Eukaryota; kingdom Viridiplantae; phylum Streptophyta; class Pinopsida; order Pinales; family Pinaceae; genus Picea; species Picea engelmannii. The sequence continues at coordinate 572,698 of ML787269.1, forward strand.
ATTTTGAGGGGGGACTGGATTTCTGTTTGGATATTTTTTTGGTGTGGGAGTTTTGATATAGGGAGTTTTTGGGTGAACCATCACAGGGGGCATCGTCTTGCTGGGGGTTTTGGGCACGGGGGCCAGGATATCCTTATGGTATCCTAGAGCCAGGGAGCCGGACAGGCTGCTCCTAGCTGGCAGGGAGGAAAACTCGGTTTTGGGCAGTGTTTAGCACAATTTCAACTTCAGCTTGGACCAACAGAGATCGGCGTTAGCATCAGGAAGAGGTAATTTATTTTATGTATTTGTTTTATGTATTATAAGGAATATGCAGTGTTATGTTGTTATTTTTAAGTGAATTAGGATCAGTTCGTAAATTTTAATTAAGTTGAATGGTTATATGTTGGTTATGATGTTATGAAATGTTAGGATATCATTTCCTTAAAATAAATATTTTTTTTTTTTTCGTTTTATAAGGCTCCATGGAGTAGAACCTTACACATAAACTACAAGACTTATGTCATTAGAACATTGAAGGGGATTGGGTATGCTGGTAACCACCCGTTCTACTAGAGCACCTCACTCCCCACCTCCCTGCCCTCTTCAATAAAATAGCTAGTTGTGCTCCTATTAACCGATGCATCATCTAATCCCGCATATAGGGAGGAAAACCTTTCACTATCAAAGAAGGTTACTCCCACCTCCTCTTGGAAACCCCCAGGCATCCCCCTTCCAAACTTTGGATAGAAATCTGGTCTGAACCTTCGCTTCCCAAAGTCAACACGTTCTGTTGACTTTTGGCTCATGGAAAAGTTCTAACTGTTAAAAACCTTCTAAAATGGGGTATCTAGGGACCCTCAAGATGCTCTCTCTACCTCGAAGCCTCATAAACCATCACCATATTTTTTAAGAGTGCAACATTGCTATTCAACTCTGGAATCTCACTTACCTTCCACTCCCTAATCTCCCTCCCCCCCTTGACAACTGGGTCAACCTCTTCACCCATTGGAAATCAAGATATGTTGGCAGATTCAATAATAAAAAAGGATTCACCCTCCTCTGGAAACAAATCCCCAAACTTGTTGTGTGGGAGATATGGTTAGCACACAATCAAGCCATCTTTTGTGGAAAACTTCCCTCAATGCAAAGCATATTTGCAAAGGTTTGCGGATTAATCTCAAAATTCTTTAGCACCAAAGAAGTAAGATTCAATCCCCTAGGCTCCTTGGACCCAAGAGAAGAAGAATGGGTCACCTATATAAGGGGACCACCTCAGATCTCTACAAGAACTCCAAAGCAGGCCTCCAAGAAACAAGATTGGCAACTGCATATTGATAACAACAACTTTGCATCTTGCAAAGCCAACAACATTCCTATTTCCATTTTTTGATGGGGCAGCAAAGGGAAACCCAAGGGTGGCAGGTGCGGGGGGGAGTCATATATGATTCTGAGGGAAAAAATTGATTGATTACGCCTGGGTACTGGGAAGGATGTCAAACAACAAAGCAGAGATCCTTGCTGCTTATATGGGACTCAAACTAGCCCAGTATCTGTGCATTCAAACTTTAACAGTTTTGGGGGACTCTGAAATCGTCATAAAGGATCTGAAAGGGATGTCTAAATTGACAAAATCACCTCTTCAAAGTGTATCGGTGGGAATGAAATCACCCAAAAAAAAAATTGTGTGCTTGAGCTTCTTCCATATTTTGCGAAAGCAAAACACAGAGGCACACAAAATGGAAAAATCTGTCAAAACTCTAGATGAGAGCGGCCTCCACACCAATCAAACTCTCTCTAATGTTTGGATCCCTTAAAATCATTCCACCCTATGTCACCCCCTCACCAATAGAATCAAGGCCTTCCTCCCTCGTCATCACCCCCTTCTCTTCTCCCTCCCGAAGCATCCTGCCTCACCTCTCCTCTCTTGTCCTCCTCTTCCACTCTAGGAACGCGACACACAATCGATCACATGCTAAACTCTCCATCCCCACACTCCACCCCCCCAACCCCATCCCCTCCCCCTCACTGCACGCAAACTCCCCAATTAAAAAATCCTCTCACCTCTTTCTTCGGATGACCAGTCACGCTCATCTTGTGTCACCCCAGGCCTCGCACCAGTGGAATTCCCCTCCTTGCTCGTGGGTAATCTTGGCCACCCCGACTTATAACAGCCTGTGGAGGCATTCCTCTAGACTCACCCTCCAGTTCATTTCTTTTTCTATTAGCAATCACCCTTGCATTATCCCTCCCTCTCCTTCCCCTTCTCCCCTCCAATGACTACATTCTTCTCACCCTCTATGCCTCCCTGGCTCACAGTGCAACCATGAGTCGAAGCAACAACGAGCAGTGCACCTACCCTGTTTTCACTCTAGAGGATATGCAGGGACAATTTCATGGATTTCAGGTTGAGTTTCAAAGAATAGAAAACCAGGTGGACTCCAGACGCAAATAACTAATGCAAGAAAAGTAGCGAATTCAGGAAAACGTGGCTATAGTCGAAAGTCAAATGTAGAGAATGGAGGACAGGCACAATAAGGAATTATCCATCATTCTGCGGGGAGTCAACCAGAATACAAGGAACTCTAAGAGCTCATCCAATGCCCTCCTCAACATCATGTTCGCTCAGTAGGTACATATGAGTCTTGAATCCCCTCCACCTTCCATTCAGTGTCCAACAATCAACATGATCAAATGTCCCCAGGTTTTTCTTACCACGTCTGGGATGGAGGAAATCAACATCAAGGGGATGCAGACCAAGAAGAGGAGAATGACATGCTTGATGAAGCAGGTCCCTCCTTCCCTTAGCATAGGTTATTATGAACTGTAAACACCAGTTTTTGTTGCATAGTTTCATAGCCATTTTTACATGGCAAGTTTGTAGTGCTTACAACACAATGGTCACCACACATGCTGCTATAAGAATGACGGTCTGTAATTTAGATACTAGCAGAAAGATAGACCCACAGTCAGTCATTTTTTCTAATATGGATAATTTTTGATAATATACAAACATCTGCTTCTATTAAAAAAAAATAATGAATACTATATTTAATATTAATATTATAGGATATATATCATTAATTTTACTTTATAGTTTATTTATTAATATTAATATAAAATATTATATACACTTATGTACCCATTTTAACTCTAGAGTCGAGAAGGATCAATTTCTAGGTACAAAACTTTGTTATCATAAACAAAATCAAAATTCTAAAATTCCAAATTTATATTTAAAAACATTAAAAATAATATTGAATAAAATTTAAATAATTGTTTATACTATTATTTAAGTAAAAAGTGTTATAACATTATATAAATTACTACTCTAAATTACTAAGTCTCATGTTGCAGTCAATCAGACTCCTGATACATAAGAATTACTATAAATGTGAACCTCCTAGTCTGCCAACTGGCTCATTGTGTCATATGTATTTTATTCTACTATATTTTTATAAGTATATGATGAAATTTTTGGGTGCAAAATGTATATGACCGAAGTGTTGGGTGAAAGATGTATATCATGCTGGACATGAGAAATGAAAAAAAATACAAAAAAATATGAATAATTAATTGAATAAAATTTAACAAAACATTATCGCATATTAATAATGAATACAATATTTAATAATAATATTATAGGATATATATCATTAATTTTACTTTATATTTTGATTTATTAATAATAGTTTATAATACAACATGAGTGGGCCTAATGGTTAAGAACATCTCTTTCCTCTTAAGAGGTCACAAGTTCAAATCCATAGGGGGGTAGGGTATGTATACATATGTAGACTTTACCAGTAAAATCCTATATTTTCATAGACACAAATTTAATTTCAAAAATTATTCACTAATTTAATTTATTCTATTTGTACACAAGCATGATAATTTATATATCCAATTTTTTATGGATTTATAATGATTTTTATTATTAATTTTAATTAAGAAAACCAACTTCATTTTACACACATATCCAAGTTTTTATGGATTTATAATAATTTTTATAATTACTTTTACTTAATAAAAACAACTCCATTTTACAAACACCTTATAAATTCATTCAATGATGTCCTCCAAGTCCATTATAGAAACACCTTACCTTGTAGATTCATTCAATGATGTCCTCTCCAAGACATTGACAATGGAAATTATTGGCCTTAACTAATTTGTAGAAGGTCATGTCACAAGTGATGATGATGTCCTCCAAGTGATGATTTGAAACTGGGCCTATGGGTTGTTGGCCCAATGTACTTTTGCTATGCCACTTTGATGTTCTTTCAATTTTGTAATATAATTTCAAACAAACACAAAAATAAAAATGTGATCCAACAAAGGAGGAAAATAAATTTGAAACAAACAGATGATTAATGTATCAAACAATGCATTAACTCATTCTAAATAAGTTGTTGCACCAACCATTGATCTCAAAATTTCCCTACAATTTACTAATGTGGCTAGTAGGTTATAATAATTCAAGTCTCCATAATACACTCACGGTAAGATTCTACAATCTTCGATCTTCTAGGTTCAACTCTCTTCACATTGATTTATACGAGTTGTATCCAAGATGGTATCACCAAATAATTTTACCAACAATTAAGTTGTTCTGGGTAAATTAACTTCTAATTAACTCAACAAATTAACTTTTAAATTTTTAGGTAAATTAACTTTTAGGCAGGGAATACGTTGTCATGCAACCCTTGATTTAGGTGGCTATGGTTTTTCTATACATGATGTTGTTTCTACTCATTGGGGTTTTGATATTGTAACATAAAACTTTCAATGTCATTGACCAAGGATAAGGTATGATGCTATTTTATTTTTTAGAAAAATATTTAAAAAAGAAAAAGATATTTAGAAAAGGTGGTGGGAGGAATTTAATTACCCATTGTGCTCAAGGTGATTTTAATATGAAGAATAGGTGGTGGGATTTGAATTTTTGACTCTACTTGAGATATCTCCATTGAATGCACCTCATTCACTAGATGCACCACCCCACCACCCCCGCCCTCCCCCTCTCAAAACCTCTATGTAAATTATGAACCTCACAATCGTGGTTACCACTGGATATATTTTTCTTGGTTTGTGGTTGTTTTTGACATTTAGAGCCTCATCATTATGGTTTATATGTCCAATTATTTTTCTATGTAATTTTTATCATTAGCACTGTTTGGCATTGTCCCTACTCATTAATGTTATGGGTGTTCTCTAGAATGGTCATTGTTCTTGGTGTTATATGGGAGGGTGGGCATGTTGTCTGAGTTGACAATTTGTAGGTTGTTATTCCCTACATATTGTTGCATTAACATCCCATATATTGGGTTTTGGTTGGTTTATATGGGCATGGTCATGGGTTACTTGGCCTTTGACATTGAGGATAAAAGACTCTACCTATGCTTGTCAGTGTTGCATGTGTATTATGTGGGATCTACTAGGTGTTGACGTCATTATCCTTGCTATTGTGTTTGATTCATGACAAGGGTGTACATAATATGATAATAATAACCTAAATGTAGCTTTAATATTCTCAAATATATCTTATTCATGAATTAAATAACTCAAAGAATCAAAGAAAAATGTTTGCATGTACAAAAAATTACAAACACTGACAATTTTTTATTACCAAATGAATAAGGAGAAGATAACACATGTGAAATGACATTGATGAGGACAATGGGCTCCAAATCCCTTCATTGGGATGGGTCCCTAACTTCCTCAGTGTGTGTAAAAAGTTCCCTCCTTGGATTATGAGAAAGGTACCTATAAAATATACTCTCTCAAGAGGAAGAGGTTCTCAAGAATCTAGTGAAATTTTGATAGCATAAACTTACTATGAATATGGATAGATCGATAGAGTGACCTCAAGGATTTATTTATAGGGAAAATAGTGGTTAAAAACCCTTCACATGTTCTTCAAATAATTATTAAATATGACCAAATCAAGGAAAACAATAGAAATTAGGATTAATAATGGTCCACATATAACTAACTTCCCATTTTAACAAATCTATCCCATAAACAATCAAAATTGGATTTTTGGTTGAACACTTGAGCTTTTCAAGGTATTATAAACATTGTTCAAGGGAACTTTTTTGAGGTAATATATGTGATGGCCCTTTTTGGTCAAATTCAATGTCTGAATTTGAAATTTTCACAGAGTTAGATGTCATGTGGTGGTGGAAAAGGGATAAAATGGAGGTTAAGCTTGCCAATAGTGACATATTTCAATAAGACTATTGGAAATATAACTATTGGAACAAATCCTATAACTAAAATACATCATAGTTACTTTATTTAAGTATATGGAGGACCAAGGAGAGAGAGGAGTATCCAATGAAGAAGGAACTCTCCTAAAAGGGAAATGGAAAACCACTTGTCAACAACATGTCAAAAAGGTGATATGTGTACAATATCTCAATAGGGACAAGTTAGGCATACCCATGTTCATCGAAATATCTTAGAATAATGATACAATTGTGTGCCCTTGAAGAAATGGACGAAGCCAATGAAAGAAAATGGGGCCTCAATAAAATAAAATTATGATCCTAGGGATGAGGCACTAGAGTGTAATACAATAAGGTAATCATTCCTACATACACGTGCTCAGAGTAATAGGGATAGGTCAAACATAGAATCATAAGTACTACAATTTATCTAGATACATAGGAATTTAATCTCCCATGCCCCCTCCATGGGGGTAGGGGGAAAGGACAATAAACAACGAAAAGATTGTTATTGATCAGAAAAAGGGATCTAAAGATTTTAAATGAGATAGCAAGAGGGAAGTTCAAAAAAATGTCTCTTTGAATGGTAGAACCAGGCCAATAAAATCTAAGTAACTCCAACTGAAGCTAGATCATTGATATATATGTATGAATCTCAATTATGTTATAATGAGCATGTTTTTGAGTAGAAGATCTTACCAAGTTTGAGAATGATTAAGACTCTCTTATCTTGGTCCAAGGTAACCCATACATGAGGAAAATGGGACCAAGGTACATAGGAATAATCCATAGAATCAACATGTTGGTTTCAATAGGAAAAATCCTGCTAACACTTAGGAATAAGAGGAAGTACTAAGGAGCAACTTTCAAAGTACAACAATTAGAGCTATATATTTGAAAAAAAATGTTGAGGATGGAACATGTGGGGAGCTACCTGAAGAGAAACTCCCTCTCGGGGGTAGGGAAAATTTTAACAATCCATGCTTATGTATATGTGTAGAAACATAAGTGAATCTTACTATTTATTAAAATACCAACCATAAAAAATTTAGTGATAATTTTGTAAGAAAATTCAGATTTAAAATGGTTTTATATAGTTTCTGGAATTTTTTAGTAATTTTTAGAGTAAAATACTTTTATCCTATAGAATTTGGGTGGACCATTTTAGAAGAAAATGGAATTACTGAATCCATTTTTTGGAAAACAACATGAAAAATTAGCCCATGGAAAAAATTTAACTCCTAAAATTTCCCCTACTTGAAGGATGATACAACCCACACATCTCTAGGGATTTGGTACAATCAACTATACCACTAAACCATAAAGTGTATGAATCTCAATGGTGCAATAATGAGATGGACATGGATGATTTTAAGGATGGAAATTTATTTTAAAATATAGAAACCTTGGCGAATCATATTAATCCTTCATATGCCAACTATAAATGTATGGCGATATTTTTGTAAAAATATTCAAATTTCTAAGGATTTATTATAGTTTGTATAAACTTTTGGTGATTTTTAAGGTAAAATAATTTTATTCTATAGGATTTGGGAGAATAAATTTTATAATAGAAAATAATTTTTTGGGGAAAACCTTGAAAAATTAGCCCATGAGCAAAATCTAGCCCCTAAAATCATCCCTAGAGATGGATTTGAGCATGTGAGACACAACAAAGTTAGAAAACAATGATGATTATCCATAGTTAGAGGCACAAATCAATGAAGAACATGGGCCCAAGGTACACTGTCCTTTAAACAAAATTTTTAGAATATAGGTTTTGAAGTCAATACTTTGTAGCTAGAGGTCAATACTTTGCAAAATTAGATGGGTAAAAATCATGGAGAAAAAAATAAACTATAAAAAGACTGAAGAGGAACTTAAAAAACTCAATGGGACACAAGGGTGACTGTAACATCCTGCTCTTGCGTGCACTGAGCCAACTTATTCTTTGAGGACACTTGCTTGCAAGTGATATAGATTATTATACTATTCAACGTTTAATTATGATTATGAGGCATTATGGATATGATGACATGTTATTTTGTTGTATTCACATAGACATGTGCTATTGATTCCATTCTCCTAAGTGTGAAGGATTTTGGACCTTGAGGATGCAGACGTATCAATGAAACCCTTGGACTCTAGATCGGGTCAGGGAGTGGACTATTGGGCTTTGATTGTTGTATATATGACATATGTGCATATAATTAGATGTTATTATTATGGATTTTATTGTACAAATGATTCGTTGATGATGCAGGATGATGATATATTGTCGACCATACTCATATGTAGAGTAGAGGGGTCATGAACGACAACTAGAGAAGTTGAGGGAGAGGTGTAGACAACAACCCTACCACAACCTACTAGCACTCCCGATGTGGCTCAAACTGTAGGTTAGCAATTACCTAGTTTGAGAAGATCCACGATGTCATGAGGGAAGACTATGACAGTCACTCAGGATGATTCTAAGGGGCACACAATAAGGTAGGGGCCTTATTCCTTAGAGGCTCTTAGTCTCCCACAAGATCACTTGGCAGAGTATTGACTCCAAGGGTTTTTCATGTCTACCAAGTCAGTCAAGAGGCGAGTGGCACCCTTGGAGAATGTAGTGTGTCCTAAAGGGCACGTTGTGCAAGAAAAATGGAAAGAGGTGAGTGGCACCCTTGGAGCACGTAGTGCATTCTAAAGAGCATGTCATGCAAGGGAAACATAATAAGGTGAGTGGAACCCTTGGAGAACCTAGTGCGTTCTGAAGGGCATGTTGCGTTGTTAAATAATAAGTGAATAAACCTAGATGGCCTTAGAATGAATGATGTGATAAGAAATATTTAAAAACAATTTCGCTAAAAAAAATGTCACCTAACCTAGGAAAAAAAAAACTAGGTCTAACTGATACTTATGGTAAAAGAATAATAATAATAATAATAATCATTAAACATGACATGAGAAGGGGGTATGCAATTCAATTAATTTATTAAAATCAAATTATAATTAAATTTAAAAAGGGAATTGATTGTTTTTCTACTTTTTCTAATTAAAGTTTATTAATTAAAAAGAAAAAGGGGTAAAAGAGTAATTTTTCTACACTAACTAATTTGGGTTTAAGATAAAAAGGGGAAATATGGAAACTTAAGAGAATTATGAAACTGAGAGAAAATGGGGGAAACATAAAGAAAAAGAAAAACCTAAGGAAAAAGCACAATGAATAACTTAGTAAGGAACCTTGCCTTTAAGAACTTTCTAAATTGAACTCAACAAGGAATTTAGTAATGGTGTAAATCATTAAAATGTGTAAGGGAATATGGGGACACTTAGAAGTGATTCTAGGAATGATTTTAGGTGAGCGAGGGAAATAGGAGTAATTAAATAATTAATGAAATTAATTTAAGGTGCAATGAAGGGGATGGGTAACATGTGTACGAAGAAGGATTTTTCGGAATTAAATTATTGAACAATAAATTAAATGGGAATTTGGGAAAGAAATCACTTAGAAACTCTATATAAAGGAGGGAGGAGTAGGTGGATGGATCTCTCCTGGATGCATAACGTTACGCTGCAGAATTTTTGACTTGAATGACTTATCTTATGGGAGTTGGGATACCCAATTGGGTGAGGAGTGGTAGCTCGGCCTTACGAGACGAGCTCGGAGCTAGTTGTTCTTTGGTTTAGTGTGTGTGGACCCTTTGCGGGGCTAAGGGAGAATAAGAGTACACCTAGCATTGACTGGGAGGTATCGGTGAAGTCACAAGGGTCAACAAGACAGAGTGGGATGGTGGGACAACAAGTCAGAGATGTCAGCTTGGGCTAAGATACGCATGCTTTTATTTTGAATGGTAACTTAATATTGATCTTGCACTTTCATTTCTGTTTGTTTTGACTATTATGATTCCCTTGGCGATCGATCCGTGATTGTTGTGACTATTATGTTTGTTTTTAATGATTATTACAAAGCGATTGTATGTTATCATTCATCCTCATGACTAGATCATGAGTCCACACCTCAGTAGTCGGCCAGGGGCTGTATTGTTGTATCGACGGTCGTCACTTCGGTGTTAATAGACATATAGATCCTAATGCCCTGATTTTTCTGTGCATGGATGATGAGCGAAGGATAGCTTTGCCCAACCATCTACCCCTATTGATTGTTCCTGATTAATTGATTGTATTGCACCTTATTGCAATTGAATACCTCTAAGTATGGTTTATTTTTCTTTGTGATCATCACAACACCTTCTGTGTTTTTATATCACCTTTGCATTTGATGGCATTTTATTCTCTGTGAGTTTAATGATAGTTCCCAGCTCTTGAGTGGTAAAATATCAGCGTTATTGATATGTGACTGACCACATTTTAAATTATATAGTGAATGTGATTTTATTGTTGTAACAATGTTTGATACACCTCCATTTCCAGTTCCTTGCTCAGCAATTGTCATTATTTTTTTTAAACTCAACGATTCCACTAGTTAGCTCAGCATTACCATTGAAAAACTCAGCGAATGTCCAGTTTGGGCTCTACGATTCCGGCATATTACCTGACCGCTTGATTCCTAGTCCCTCTGCGATTTCATTCTTATTATGCTAGCTCTATCAACGATATACTCTGCGTTTTACCATTTAACTTGTGCGATTACCCTTTTTCTATTTGACTCCGTTGTACAGTTTTAATGTGTGATAGTAATATTTTGGGACATCAATATGATACGTACCAAGACAGTCGTGTATATATTTAATAGACTATTACCAGCGAGATTTACTGCAAATTTAACAGGTTTCTATATAGCCTTTAATACAATACCAGCGATATCATATCTTTTAGACAGTAAAAATTCTATATAGCCTTTAATACAAATAGCGAGTTTCTAATTATTGTATAGCAGCGAATTGTATTCATTTTATAACAGTGATTTTGTATTGTCTATGGCCATGATCTAACAGTAACAATTCCACAATGATTCTATAGACATTGACTACTAATGTATACATAGACTGTGAATTTATTTATCCGTTTATAATAGACAACAAGTGGATTTAGGGATTAGTAACTGGAACAGCGTTTTTATAGACAAC
>ML787270.1:0-17830 GCA_009831015.1 Picea engelmannii
ACATGAATAGTAACACATCATATCATCTGTCAATCACAACATAATCATATACAAAGGTCTAACATCAAAAGGGTCCAGATCACTTGCGAGCAAGTGTCCTCAAATAATAAGTGGTCTCAGTGCGCCAGAGCGGGATGTTACAGGACTATGGAAGAGTTGAGAAAATAAGAAAAAAATCTAAGTATTTTGAAAGAAAGTGTAGTTGAATAATACCTTTATGTAATGGAAAAGGATAAGTCTTCATAATGATAGGCATTTGTGAGGTTAACAAATTATAAATGAGAAGTTGTCATAAATATAACAACAATGTCTTTAGTTATAACTATATTTATATTTTATGTTATAATAAGTTTAGTTATAACTATATTTATATTTATATTTCATGTTTTTATTTTATTATTAAGAAATAAATAAATTTATTTTGTATTTTTATTTTCTTTTAGAAATTAAAAAAAATATTATTAAATTAAATATATTTAATATTTATGTATTTTGAAATTCTATATATAATGAGAATAATTTTTACATAAAATTATTATTTCATATTAAATATCAAATTCTGAAAAGTTTTAATAACTTATAATTTTTAATTTTTTTTTTTTAATGTAAATACAAATTTAGACAATTTTAATATATCATAAATTTTTGTTATATAAAAAGCCAAAAAAAAGAGGATGGTGTCTCCTAGTACAACTCCACATTGACTTAATGAAAATAAAGAATTTGTAAAATATGGACTGCAATATTGCTTTTCTTTTAATGAAAGTAAAGAAATTGTAAAATCTCGACTGCAATATTCCTTTGCTTTTGTTGAAAAATCAAACGATAGTGTGGTAAGTAATATTTGAAATTTAAGAGACAACTTGTAAGAAAGGATTCTAAGGGAATACTTGGCCACGGGGGGCAGCCCTCTGGCCAAGTTGTGGGCATGCCCACGACTTGGCCACAGGGCTGCCCGCCCGCGGCCAAGTCACAGTCCACTGGACTGTGACTTGGTCATGTAGACCAGCCTTCTGGCCAAGCTGTGGGAACGTCCACGACTTGGCCACAGGGGCCAAGAAATTAAATTTTAATTATAAATTTAAAATTAAAATTTAACAATAAATAATAAAAATTAAAACTAAAACTAAATACTACAGGTCAGAGAAATACTTGGAGCTCGGCGCGCCAACACTCATAAATGCCAACATGACCTCTGCACTCATAGACCTCACACTCACAGATGCTCAGAAATTATCGCTTACACGACTTGCGCCATCACGACCTCTGCGCTCATAGAAGCTCAAAAATGCCAACAAACTCCGACAAAGTTCAAAAATATTACAAAGTCGATGTGTGGTTGATATATAAATCATATTTCAACCGAAATATAGTTAAGCCGAACAATCTTTCAACCGAACAATCTTTCGGCCGAAAGATAGTTCAGTCGAACAACCTTTTGGTGGTAAAAATAGTTCGGTCGAACTATCTTTTGGCCAAAAACATATTTCCAGATGGAAAATATCCTTCTGACTAAATTTATACACGCAAATTGAGGATGTCGTTATTGTACCATTCAATTTGATGTTTCACTTTTTGTCCGAAAACTAGTTCGGCCGAAAACAATAACTTTCGGCCGAAAAAATGTTTTTCAGAATTTTGGAGTTCTGGTTGTCACGAAAGTGTTACCCAGCTCCGTGATTTCACCCATGAATGATCATGTTTTATCCATTTATGGTAATTTACAATATCAAGAATAATGGAAGTTAGATTCAGGTGCCTCCCACCACATGTGCTCACATAGAAATTGGTTCATTTGTTACCAATCTCTTGATGAGGGTGTAGTGTTTATGGGAAATGGTATTCCCTGTAAAATTGTTGGGGTTGGCGGTATTAGAATCACGATGTTTGATGGTATTGTTAGGGAATTAACATATGTTATATATGTACCTAGTCTTAAATCAAATTTGATTTCATTAGGAGCTTTGGATTCTTGTGGATATAAGTATACAGATCAAGGTGGAGCTCTCACATTGTCGAAAGAGAATTTAGTAGTGATGAAGGAAACAAAGGTTGATAACCTTTATAAGATGGAAGGGAGTACTGAAGTGGCATCTAAACTGATAGATGTATCTTCTTGTTTATGGCAGAAGCATCAAGGTCATAAGAGAAAGAAAGAATTGCAGGTACTGGTAAGTGGTAAATCATTTAGAGACTTAAAATCTTTGTTTCTAAATTCCTACTTTTTTTATATCTATGCAAGTTATGATGATGGTATAAAGGGATGTTGTGTGTGGGATCCAACTTCTCACAAGGTCATGATTGACAGAGATATAGTATGTATGGATAAACCAAAAGGGTTGATTCAAGATCGCAACAGTAAATTTGTTTGCATGCTAGATAATTCATTGTATGCACTAATGGTACCCAAGAAAATATACAAGAGGTTTGAATCCTTCACAGTGAGTCAGAATTTTTCAAAGGGTAGGAATGACTATATGGTTTATAGTACATTCACAGTCTTGATGTTATTTTTTTGTGTTATGCTCAATGCAAGCCAAAGCATGGATAAAATTAGTAAGAAAATGACTTAGGTGGACATGACAATTCAGATGAGGGATCAAGGAGCAACAAAACAAATTATGGGCATGGAAGTAGACAAAGATGGTAATGGTAAGTTGTGATTAGAGTTCAGTATGAACATTGTAAAACCAATTTTTATCCCTCTTGCGTTCCATTATAATTTTTCTTCAAGCATAGGTCCTATCTATAAATAAGAAAATTTTATGTCTCGTGTAAGTTCAGTAGGAGGTCTGTTGTATGTGATGAAATGGTTAAGACCATATGTTTCACATGTTAATGATGTTGCCAGATATGTGACAGATTCAAGTGTTGCAGTGAAATGGGTGCTTCAGTGTTTGAGGAACACAAATGTCACCTATAATGGTTACACTGAGATAGTCTGTGATATTTGTAATGTATATTGTAATACATGCGTCTTGGATAGAATGAGATATATCACTAAATATTTTTCACAACACAGTTTTGGAAGCCATGTTGAAGGTGGAGTGACCCCTTAGGAAATCCAAACTCATGCAATTCACATAGGCGAGATCATGAAACCATTGCTTGACTTCTCTTGGCTTGTAGAAAAGGTGATGAATAAAAGGAAGGAGCAAGGTATGAGGTTAATTGTTGTCAAGGTGGAGATTGTTGGGATTTGGTGACAACAAATTACCAAGAATAATTTTGGATCCTATTATTCTGCGTTGGTTACAACCAAATAGAGCAAGTTAGAATATGGATAGGGATTGCATTTATTAATCAGTTTCTTGTGTGAATGTATAAATTTATGTAAGCCCATAGAGGCAAATGACTGAGTGTGAGTGAGCTGATGTAATATCCATGATCTGATTAATAAGAAAATCGATGCCTATGCTTGGTGGACGTAGCCCAACGTTTGGGTGAACCATGTGAAATCCTGTGTTTTCTTTTCTATGTGATTGTTAATTATCATTGTGAATTGTGTTTTCCTCATTTGCAATTCTAAATCTATCCACATGTCGATTCTTCTTGTTACATATAGTAGATAAGAATTTGAGTCTTCTCCTATAAGAATGATTAGTTTATGATTCAAGGAACTTCTACTACTTTCCCTTTTAATCAAGCCAAAGAGATACTCTCTCTAATTGACACTTCTATTTTGTCCAGAAATCAAATTTACAAAGTTCAACGTACTATTATATTAATGAAATTATTATTTAAATTTCCTTTCAATAACCCTTTAAACTGTTACAAATTTTTATCGTGGAGGGTTTTAATAATCCATGTCTTCTTCGAGATATTTTTTATTTTTATTTTTTTCAAATAAACTCAAGTAAAGTAAGAATATCTCTTGTTATCTTGTACTATTTCTCCTGCATTACCATTTTTATACCTAATTTTGATTTCAAGAATATTTCATATATTATCTTCATGATGGGTCCTTCTGGTTTGCGAGGGAACCCATCAAAGGTTAAAGGAATAATCATCATCTTTGTGTTGTGTGACCCTCGTTTAGGGATAGGCTCCAACTCCATAATCAACACAGGTAATCCTTTAAGTGATTTTCATTCTTTATTAATATTGTTGAATTCAGTATCACCATAGTAGTAGATATGGTCAGTTTTTTGTTAAACAGAAAAGCAGTTTTTCACCTTCTTCCATTCAAAGCAACGATAGTCCTGGAGAATGGATGGTAAGTCCAGTTACTTATTTAATGTATATATTTTGACTCTTGAATCCCAATATCACTATATCAACGAATTTGTTAAGCCATAATATTATCTCAATACCCCTTAATTGGGGCATATTATACGAGTAATGTTATTTTATTTATGTTGTCTTTCGGCCATTAGTTGTAATTATACCTCCTAGTATCCTATATATACCAAGGAGACATTTTCATTTTGAATCATCTTGTACTTGAACATTTAAGTGGGGTAAAAGGAGGTTTCCCCCTCGAAGAGGCTTATTATCTGAAATTGTCTTTTTTTCAAGGCGTTGAGTACTTTTTTCTGAGGTTTTTCTATGCTATATTGATATTTTGTTCCTAACATATGGTATCAGAGCTAAGGTCTTGGGGTTTCGCTGCTACATCTGAGACACCTTGGAATTTTTTCTATAGCCTTTTTTCTACAACATTTCAGAAGGAACATCTTGGAAGGTATTTAGTAGATGGATCAATGTATGTTGGGTTCAAATTTCAGCTCTTGAGGCCTTATACTTTCAGAGATAGAACCTATACAAGATAGGGTTCTGGAATCATCCTTAACTGAATCATTTCCGAATTTTTGGTATAAAAACGTTTCTGTAATGTTTCAGACCCTAAACTTCGGAGGATATTCACAGAAATTAGAAAGGTATATGTGGTAAAACGTTTCTCTTCCGGGTCATCTTAAATTTGTAGATACACCCTATGTAAGATAGGGTATATGACTAGTCCTATTGACTAGTCTCAAGAAGGTGTTCCAGGTAAAACAATCATAACTTCTTCCTAGAGAATCCAAATTGAGTGGGACTGGTCTCATTGGATCTTGGACATTCTGTAGTAGTTTTGGTATGAGTTTCATAATTGTATATCAATTATTTTGTGCAGGGCATGCTATACAATTGAGATCTCCTGGAAAGGCCAACAATCGGCAAGTTGTGGGGAAGTTACTGTAAATTCCACTTGGCACATCCAATTTTGATCAGACCTATGGAATTAGAGAGAAGAAATATCAGAGAACTACATAAAATAAAGTTTCATACCCAGAATGGATGAAACTTGGGAGATAGAACATAAGAAAGATTGTCTAATAGAACCAACTCAAAATCAAGGTTCAAAAGTGATACTTGACAAACATGCCACCCAAAAAGGGAAATTCTACACCAAATAAGCCTCTAGACAATCCTACTTGGAATCTTAATGAAGGTGAAGAAATGCATAGGGACATAAATGATTTACAGAAGAAGATAGTAACAAAAGATGAATTACAAGAGATGATGGAGGGTTTAAAAGGCAAGATCATGGAAGTATTGAAAAATTTCGTAACAGAGAAGACACAAGAAAGTGAAAATGCATCCCATGAAATTCATGATGAGGGCACAAGGAAGGTGAATCATGAATGGAGAAACTCCAACTTTGGTTTGAAGACCAACCACGTTCCTAAGATGGATATGAGGAAGTTTGATGGCAAGGGTCCAATCACATGGATACTTCAAATGGAGCAATTCTTTGATCTCCATAATGTGCCACATACACAAAAGGTATGAATTGCTTCTATATATTTAGAACCTAATCAATTTGTATGGTATCGATGGCTTTGTTCTCGCAAATCACTCGTCACTTGGACAATTTTCATGGAAGAAATGATAACACACTATGAGGATACAAGGAGAAATACCTTCTTTAGCCAATTGATAAATCTCAAGAAAAAGGGTTCAGTTACTGAACACATTGAGAACTTCCAAAGATTGAATATAAAAGTAACCAATATTCCAGATGAGCACTTGATTGATGTATTCATAGGAACTTTAAAGGATAACATTCAACATCAAGTTTGCCTTTGGGAACCCAAATCATTGGAGAATGCATTTAAGGTGGCAAGAAATGTTGAAAGTAAAAATATGGCTATGGCTACTAGAAGGACCATTCCTAACATCTATAGAGAGAACAATGATCCTTCTTATAAAACACCTCAACCTACAAGGTTGACACCTCAACAATTGGAGGAAAGAAAATAAAAAGTTTTATGCTTTAATTGTTACAACAAGTACAGTAAGGGAGGTAAGTGTGGTGAGAATAAATTATTCTACATAGATTGTGAAGAGGAAGAAGAACAAGAACAAGAACCATCTCAATATGAAAACATAGAAGCAATTTCTTCTGAAGAGTTGACTCCCACGATATCCTGTAATGCATTGGTTGAAATTAGCACTCCTCAAACCCTCAAGAAAGGTGCATGCTTGTACTTTTATTTCATATTGCGTTGTTTTGTATTTCATTTATTGTATGTATATATGTTCACCTAATTTATTGTATGTATATGTTGCATACCTTCCTACATAATAACTTATCTTCATTACATGTATTCCTGCATACTAACCTACTTCATGTTTGTTGTATTTTCGCTGCAATGATACATTTAAACAAACATAATGGTTGGAGAGGACGATGGAATCTTTGGTGGGAATGTAGATGAGGAATTACAGAAGTGGATACTTGTACTCTTATTTCATATTCCATTGTTCATTTTTTCATTTGTTGTCTATATATTTGTTGTTCTTGTTCCGCTGCTTTGCACCTTTTTATTTATTTTTTATTTTGTTGTTTTCTTCCTTCAAATATAATATATTTCTACATATTCTCATGTGAATCGTATTCTATTTACTGTTACATTGGAATAAATAGACCCATTTCTCTTTATTTTACATGTATGTCTACATACTAACTTGCCTTCATGTCCACTGCATATTTGGCATTGCTACATTGGAAGAAATAGGTTGGTTGGACAGGAAGATGAATTGTTTTGTGCAACAATAGAGGGTTTTGTGGTAGAACATTTGAAAAGGTATACCAACTGTGCTGGTAAATTAAATATACAAACCAGGTGGGGGAATATAATATTAGACTAGAAAACGATTTATTGGTAACAATGGGCCATTCTACCCTCCCTATTTCTAATTTTTCCATTTTCTATTATCCCTTTTGTTTTCTAATTGATCTTCTTAGTGGTCTTTCCAAAAATGCCTTGGTGCGCCGGTTGGCGGACTAACAGTTTCACATATGCGGTCATGCTTCTACCTTATTCGATACTTACCCACTTTGTTAATTGTGGGTGCCAGGATGGTGGGTTCAAGATTGTTCCCCTAGCTTCCAGGGGTCCGTGGTATACATATTGGTTGTGGTGCCCCTCCCTCATGCCCTATTTATTGTTACACATTTTTCCAATCAAAACAATCAGATGCATACAATTTTACGCTTGTTTAGTCCTTCTGATGGAATGTATACAATGCATATGCTGGTTTAGTCCTGATGTTCATCTGCACATGCTTGCATCAGAAAAAGTTGGAATAGTGACATGGTCATGAGGAGTCATTCATCACAGACATCAACAGATCAACAAGGCCAAAGGTAAAGAGGGATACACTATGCTCTTAGTATGTTTACCAAAAAAATATCCTTGTTTATCTATTCATCTATGGCATGGTGAATATGTTGATGTCATCTACAATACATGGTTTTCAGTTCACAAGAAGTATCATGAAATACAAGTGAGATGTCGAACATAGCGCAGGTTCCACAGACTAAGAGGTTTGGTTGCAAAACTCTAGCTCCATAGTTCATCAAAACTATGTGTGTACTTGTAGATTTATTCCACTAAAAGAAGAATACAAAAAAAAAATACACACTACCATTCACTTTAGTTTTCTTGTTCAAAAATTGTTAGTAGGTCTAGATTTGTGACACCCAAAGTACTATCAATAGAGGGATTGAACTGTGGTCGAACTAGACAAGTGTTCTTTGGGGACATAATGGTCATTTATAGCACCTACTTGGACAAGGAAAACAAAACTAGATCCATTATGTGTGCTGACATGAGAAACAAGGAGGCCATGATGACAGTGACACTGACTATTCCTACACAACTTGTCTAGAAACATGAAGAAAAGATATTGTCGGGTAATGGGATATCCATTACAAATTATAATATATTTCCCAAAATAGTATATGACCGTGGTGATTGTGATCGGATTATTTCTCTCAATGAAACAAGTATTGTGGAAAAAAATACCATAGTTTGTTCAAAATATTGTTTTGTCCTGGACACGACTATGAACTAGCTTACATAGAGCAATGGTATTTACCTAATCGGAACCATTGGCACAATTGTCACACTGGCAAGAAAACTTGTCTCACAACACATTATCCATATAAAGGATGGAAATTCGGACAACGAAAAGGAAATGGTATCTCTTTCCATATCCAATTTTGTCATTTACTTTCGCATGTGCATGTATCTTAGGTAGCTTACAAAAATATTTCATTGTTCCATGTTGTAGCTACAATTGTTCAATACCTATTCAAATTTGTTTTTGTCAATGGAACAAAAATTGCATAAAGGGCGGTTTCCAGTTATGCTCTTCAAAAATATACAAAGAAAAGGGATGTTAGAGAAATGATATTTCACACAACCTAGGGAACATTTGTAACAGACTTGCAAGAATATATAGTATAGGATCTGAAGAAACTAGCTAGATCTACAAATGTTGTGTGTATACATCCACAAAATCATCCTCACTTTGCTTATACAAATAGCCTTCACCAAATTTTTGCGGCTTGTTTTATTTTTTTAATTTTTTTTAAGGGGGGGTTCAATTGTGTTTTATATTGTTCAATGTATTAATTCATATGCTCGCGTTCCTAGCTTGAAGGTGTTTTGGTTGCAGCGAATGCGTACTCGACCCCCTTTAAACCTATATGTGAGAAATGAAACTCTTCTTCTTATGCCTCCTCTTTTATAAGTGATGATACGATTTATTATCTGTGATGTGGTGAAAAATGTCCATATATATATGGGCATTGCCTCAATGCTTCCATCTGAACCGTGGGAAACACAAGCGTGCATTGTACATTTAGGCATCCTCTGTTACAAAATGTGCTTCCTAAGTTGGAAGAATTGTCGTATGAAACATATCTACAGGAAAAGGCAAGCAATGTCTACATGCTGCGTGACTTTCGGATACACAAAAACTTTACCTTAAATGAGGACAATGCAATTTTTCATATCGGATTAAGAAGAAGAAAAAAAGACAAATCAAACATTGGCAGGAAATAAAAATATCTCATGTATCTTTGTAATATTTCTTCAACATCGAGATGATTGTTCGTCAGACTCGAGTACTTGAGATTGCATGTGCATAAGATTGTTTGAAACAAAAATTGGTAGCATGGAAGAAAACCCCATATATCCCATGCCCCCGGTTATTTTCTACTGGGAACATATACCAGATGTAAGAGAAAACGAATGTTGCGATGTCTTTTCTTTGTATATCAAATTGTTTGATGCAAAGGTCAATGCATCCTACTCTATGGAACCTTGTGGGAACTTGATTGTGGCTTGTTTGGAGTTTAGTTGGTTCTTGATTGTATGCTTCATCTGTCAATTTGTATATCATGGAACTCCAAGTGTTGTTTGGAGGACACGAAAAAATAGAATTGCAATTTTTAGCTAGCTAGCCCGCAAATACTCTTGATAATTTGTATCGCGTTGTGATGCAAATGTAGTATGTGGCTTGTTTTAGAAATTTTCCTTAATCGATGAACTTGGTAAAATTAATCTCCTAGAATAATTTGAAATCAAATAATATATATTTTGCGAAGTCCAATTGTGCTATCATATCAACAAGAGGCCCTTTAAATTCAAATTGGTCGTTGTTATGCTTGCAGTGATAGAATTTTAAAAACCTTTGTTTTGTTTCCTTCATTTTTTTAAAAATAAGCGATTTAACATACTTTGATAATTTTATGTAATTAAATTGTACAATACAAATATTTAATATTAATAATTTAGTGTTTGAAAATAATGTTTTTGAGATAATATTAGATAGGATGACCATCAATAAACAATCTCAATCTTCATCCCACCAATCGTGGAGTTTGTCTGTCAATTTGTATATCGTGGAACTCCGAGTGTTGTTTGGAGGACATGGGACAATAGAAGTGCAATGTTGATCCAGAAAGCCCACAAGTATACATGTCAATTTGTACATCGCGAAGCTCTGGGTGCTATTTGTAGGACAAAAATAATAGAGGCTCAATTTTGAGCCTACCAGCCCGAGAACCCACGATCCAAAAAGTGGCTAAGTATGGAATGAGGGATTCATACATGCTCTATAAAATATCATGTCCATACTTGATAAAAGTACATATTTAGTATGTATTACTCATTTCTTAGAAAATTTCTAGGTGTGGAAGTTGGCAGATGCATGTGTTCAGATTTCCATTTACTTTTATATCACGAGCCAGACCGACCGCTTCCCTGTTTCAAATTGTACAAACCTTTTTTTCTAATTAAATTGTACAATATCAATATTTAATATTAATATATTAGTATTGAAAATAATGTTTTTAGATAATGTTAGATAGTTGAAATGGATCACCATCCATAAACAATCACAATCTTGATCCCACCAGCCCTGGAGTCCGTCCGTCAATTTCTATATCCCAGAACTCTGATTGTTGTTTGGAGGACAAAAAAAATACAAGTGCAATGTTGAGTGAGCCAACCCGCAGGTCCACTTGTCAATTTGTATATAGCATAATTCTGAGTGCTATTTGTAGGGCACGAAACAATAGAGGCCCAATTTTCAGCCCGCCAACCCGAGAACCCGCAATCCAAAAAGTGGCTAAGTATGGAATGCGGGATCTGTACATGCTCTATAAAATATCATGTCCATACTTTATAGTACATATTTAGTATGTCTTACTCATTTTTCGGAAAATTTCTAGGTAAGAAAGTTGGTGAATTCATGCCTTTAGAATTCACTTACTTTTATATCACTAGCCCAACTGACCACTTCCCTGTTTCGTACCTAGATTCCATCTATCAATTTGTATATCATGGAAGTCCAACTATTGATCCATGCAGCCCGCAAGTCTGCTTGTCAATTTGTATATCGTGGAAATCTGGGTGTTGTTTGTAGGGCACAGAACAATAGAGGCCCAATTTGAGCCCTAGAACCTACGATCCAAAAAGTGGCTAAGTATGGAATGAGGCATACATACATGCTCTATAAAATATCATGTCCATAGTTTATAAAAGTACATATTTCGCATGTATTACGTGTTTCCTTCGACTGTTGTTTGGAAGACATGAAATGATAGAAGTGCAATGTTGAGCCAACTAGTTCGCAAGTTCGTGTGTCAATTTGTATATCGCAGATCTCTAGGTGTTATTTGTAGGATACAGGGAAATAGAGGTTGAATTTTTATCCCTCCAGACTAAGAACCCGCAATCCAAAAAGTGGCCAAGTATGGAATGCAGGATTCATACATGCTCTATAAAAATCTCATTTCCATACTTTATAAGAGTACATACTTAGTATGTATTACTCGTTTTTTAGAAAATTTCTAGGTGCGAAAGTTGGCGGATTCACGTCTTCAGATTTATCTTATTTTTATATCGCCAACCCGACCGACCGCTTCCTCGTTTCATATTGTAATAAATAAATATAAACTTTTTGAAGTGAAATTGTGTCATCATATCGACACAAGGCCATTAAAATTCAAATAGCCCGCAAGTTTTCTTGTCAACTTATATATCATAGAACTTTGGGTGCTATTTGTAAGGTACAAAAAAATAGAGGCCCAATTTTGATCCCGCCAGCCCGAGAACCCAAGATTCAAAAAGTAGCTAAGTATGGAATAAGGGATTCGTACATGCTCTATAAAATCTCATGCCCATACTTTATAAAAGTACATATTTAGTATGCATTACTCGTTTCTCGGAAACTTTCTAGGTGCGAAACTTGGCGGATACACGTGTTTAGATTTCCACCCACTTTTATATCACCAACCTAACCGACCTCTTCCCCGTTTCACATTATACAAAATTTTTGGAACACAATTTTCCGAATACACGAGTTTTTATTTTAAATAAGATATTTAACATCCTTTAATAATTTTATGTATTTAAATTGTACAATATCAATACTTAATATTAATACTTTAGTATTGAAAATAATGTTCTTAGGTAGTGTTAGATAGTTGATAAGGATCACCATCGGTAAACAATATCAATATTGAGACTGCCAACCCTGGAGTATGTCTGTCAATTTGTATATCACGGAACTGCAAGTGTTGTTTGGAGGACACAGAACAATAGAAGTGCAATGTTGAGCCATCCAGCCCACAAGTTCACTTGTCAATTTGTATATCGAAAAACTCTTGGGTGCTATTTGTAAGAAACAAAAAAATAGAGGCCCAATTTTGAGCCCGCCAGCTCGAGAACCCGCGATCCAAAAAGTGGCTAAGTATGGAATGAGGGATCCGTACATGCTCTATAAAATCTCATGTCCATACTTTCTAAAAGTACATATTAAGTATGGATTATTTATTTTTTCGACAAATTTCTAGGTGCGGAACTTGGCAGATTGACATCTTCATATTTCGGTTACTTTTATATTACCAACCCAACCGATCGCTTCCCCATTTCATATTGTACAATTTTTTTTGTCTAATTAAATTGCACAATATTAATATTTAATATTAAAAATTTAGTATTGAAAATAATGTTTTTTAGATAATGTTAGATAGTTGATAGGGATTACCATCCATAAACAATCACAATCTTGAGGTTGGTAGCCTTGGAGTTCATTTGTCAACCTGTATATTGCGGAACTATGAGTGTTGTTTGGAGGACACAAAACAATAGGAGTGCAATGTTGAGCCAACTAGCCCACAGGTCCGCTTGTCAGTTTGTATATTGCGGAATTTTGGGTGCTATTTGTAGGACACGGAACAATAGAGGCCCAATTTTGATCCCACCAACCCGAGAACCCACAATCCAAAATGTGGCTAAGTATAGAATGAGGGATCCATACATGCTCTAGAAAATATCATGCCCATACTTTCTAAAAGTACATATTTAGTATGTATTGCTCGTTTTTCAGAAAATTTCTAGGTGCAAAAGTTGGCAGATTCACGTATTCAAATTTCACTTACTTTTATATCACCAGCCTGATTGACGGGTTCCTCGTTTCATATTTTACAAACTTGTACAATATCAATATTTAATATGAATAATTTAGTATTGAAAATAATGTTTTTAGATAATGTTAGATAGTTGATAGGGATTACCATCCATAAACAATCGCAATCTTCAGACCACCAGCCCTTGCGTTTGTCTATCAATTTTTATATCGCGAAACTCCGAGTGTTGTTTGTATGACATAAAAAATAGGAGTGCAATGTTAACACAACCAGCCCATAGGTCCGCTTGTCAATTTGTATATCGCGGAATTATGGGTGCTATTTGTAAGCCACAAAAAAATAGAGGCCACTATCCAAAAAGTGGGTAAGTATGGACTGTGGGATCCATACATGCTCTATAAAATCTCATGTTCAGACTTTATAGTACATATTTAGTATGTATTACTTGTTTTTCGGAAAATTTGTATGTGCGGAAGTTGTCGGATTCACGTCTTTAGATTTCACTTACTTTTATATAACCAGCTCGACCGATCACTTCCCTATTTCATATTGTACAAATGTTTTGGCTTACGTATTTCTGAATAGGCAAGTTACCAGATAGGCTTGTTCAGTATTGTGTTTCGATTGTTTTGTCGCCTACAAACAACACCCTGACTTCCGCGATCCACAAATTAGGAAACAAATTGAAATAAAAGAATATATATCATATGAAGTCTAATGGAACAATCATATGAATGAGAGGACATTAAAATTCAAATTTCTTGTTGTTATACTTGCGGTGAAGCTAACAGTACAAAAAATTCACTTAAACATCTAAACAATGGTTTTCTTGTAACTTTCTTATGCTTCTCTTATACAAACAGATCCTGGAAACTAAAAAAATCACGCGTTGTATCTATTCCTTGATTGAAGATCCTGTTAACATGTTTAATGCACTCCATAGTTACTGTTAAGACCAATTCCCGCTTCCTAAAATTTCCATCTGCTTTCTCTTTTCCCTCTACTTTTTGTTTCTTTACTTACTCATTTTTCAAAAAATGTCTAGGTGCGGGATTTGGCAGATTCGCATCTTTAGATTTTCATTGTTACTTTTATATCACCAGCCCGACTGACCGCTTCCTTGTTTCATATTGAACAAAATTTTTGAATCGTGGGTTACTGCATAGGCAGGTTGAAGATTGCATTTCCATTATTTTTTCACCTGCAAATAGCACCCGAACTTCCGCGATTTACATATTAGCAAACAAATTCTCCTTCATCTCATATGCTTTCTCTTTCTATTTACTTGTTCCTTTTTTAGAATGTATCATGCTTTTATATACAGAACCCAAAGTTCAGCAATATACAAATTTCCCTCTGGACATTGCACTTCCATTGCTCCCTTACACACAAAAAAACACCCGAAATTCTGTGACATACAAATTGACGTCTGGTATCTGTCAGTGAGACGCAATATGACAATCGGCCTCTCACCTCTCCTGGGTATATATTCTACCCTTTTTTTTTTCTAACCCGTCTGACCACTTTCCATACTTGGGCATTTCTTGGAATCTGTTTTGCGGGTTGGCGGGTGGAGGAAATGTACAATGCTTGGTCGAAATTCACCATCACCTCTACCTTCGTACTTATTTCCAGATATAAAATAATTAATCTTTAATGCTAGTAGTTCATACTGGAGGAAATGTTAATATTTTCATTAATGTCTAGAACGTCGAAGAAGATTTGTCATTACTAATAATTAAACAAAGATTAGCAGAGAAGATTGTTATCCTTTCCAAGTATTCATTTAAAAAATGATGCAATATGCTTCATGCACCGATGGGTTGGCACCTTTAAGAAATATCTAATTCTTAATCTCTCTTCGTTGTCATCGCCACCTTCAAATTTTTTTCTAAATATGCAATTAGTGAGATTTAATGGTAACAACTCATTCCACACAAACCCTGGAGATTGTCATTGATCAACAAAAGTCTCGAGGAGATATTCCATTGATATGCATTAAACCATAATTTACGGAGGGTTATATTATCCCTCCCCAATTTTCATTTCAAACATCGTCTGGAGAAAACATAAATTCTCATTAACTTGTGGTAGCAGTTCTGTCCAGACACAATAAACACATTTGGGCATAATGGCCATAGGTTCCACTATTCCAGGGCATATTCTTACTACTCATCTCCCTCTTCCTAGGAGCAAAAAAGGAGATGGTCCCTTGGTACACCGAGAGATATATTTCAAGCCAAAGAATTCCAAGGCAATCCTACCTGCTTAGAGAACCTTCCTAGTTGCATTGATGGCTAGTGCAGAGGTTGATGTCATGGATTCTGAGCCAGAAGAACATGATCTGATGGGCGATGATATGGCAATGGATGATGGAAATGTAGAGATTGTTCCCACTGCTGTGTCGAAATTGAAATCAACCATAACGGGTGGAACTTATTGGCTCGGTGATGGAGGTCCTAAGAACATGAAAAAAAGTTTCATAAAAGAAACTGGCGTTGAACATAATAGTCACTTTGCAGCTCGAAATTAGGAATTTCAGAGGTCCAAATAAGTCTATTCTGGGTGGAAGACTTTCACTGTAATGAAATGATATGTTGATTCTCCCAGAGATATATTTCAAGGCAAAAAAATATTCACTTGCGGGACTACTATCTTGTTCTCTGGATATACAATTAACATCTTCGGGAATCAGGACGTGAACTCTCACTGGTGCAAGGCATATTTCTACTAGTCATCTCCTTTCACCCAGAATGGACAAATTTGGGCCTCTGAAATTGCACGTGCAGCCTGCGTCCCTGAAGTTTTTTCGACTGTGTAGAGGTGGCTTCTAGTTGTGTCCTAACTTCCAGTTAAGGGATATTCCATTTTCCCTGCAACATTTTTCATCTTCTTCCTCACGGGAAGCGTTTGAAAACTGTCAATTTTACCACAGGATGATTCATCGAGGAGAAAATTGCAAGGATCCTGCATACTACGGATCCCATGCCTGTGGTTTGTGGAAAATATGTTCAATGTTTTGGCCCAAAGAACTGGGTCCAATTTTTAAGGATAGATGTACAATATTTGATGTTTTTTTTTTTTTTTTTAGATGGATTTGATATTAAAAGAAAATTCCTTGGAGACTTCATTGTTGCTTCTTTTTTGGATTTAATGTCTATTCTCATTGACATGGTTCAGTGGTCTCGTAGTTCTTCAACATTGTATTTACTTAGGTAATTGTTTCTAAGATGGAACAATTAACAATTATATGACAATGCATTCTGTCAATCCACCAGGCTTTTATGAAAACAGAAAAAGGATTACACATAGTTTCAAACCAACGTTCAATTCTATTCACAATGCAAATAGAACATAGCAATACCAAAGTACAATGTTGCAGAAAAAATGTCATTCTTGTTTCTAGACATGCAATTATTAAGTTTTAAGGCTAACAAGCCATAATGAAAGAAGTTTAATACTTAAGTTAATATGTTATAGTCATGGAAGAATTTATCAAGAACACACTTACACCCACACGTTCCAATAAAATCTAATCTTCAACAAAGCATTTGATGACAATTAGTAGAAAATGAATTTTAATACTTAAGTTAATATGTTACAGACATGGAATAATGTATCAAGAATATACTTACACCGACACGTTGCAATAAAATCTAATCTTCAACAAAGCATTTGCTGACAATTAGTAGAAAATGATGGTTTTGCAACAATGGGGCTTGTTTGAAACAAATTAGCGCTTCTGAAAACTGCTCTCCACCTTTCTATTTTCCCAATCTTTTATCCCTTGTAATTTCTCTTCCTGGTTACTTAATTGTTTTTTTTCGAAAATGACTTGTTGCGTGGGTTGGGGGATTCACACATTTCGACCAAGCGCTTCCCCTTTCTCTAAACTGGCCCTCTATTGTTTTATGTCCTACAAGTAGCACCGAGAGTTTTGTGATATACAAATTGACAGGTAGACTTGCGCGCTGGCTGGCTCAACATTGCACTTCTATTTTTTCTTGAGCTCCAAACAACATTCGAAGCTCCGCGATATACAAATTGACACATGGGCTCTAGGGATGGTGGGCTCAATATTGCCATTTTTAATGGATGGAAAAGTGCTAAAATGAGCCACATACTACATTTGCATCATAGAAGTTATATTAAAGGGAAAATCATTTCCTCTATAATTTTGTGTCCTACAAACAACACCCAGAGTTACGCACTATACAAATTGACAGTCAGACTTGCGGGCTGGATGGCTAAAAAAATGACTCGAAGTCCCACTATATACAAATTGATAGACAAAGCATACAACCAAGAACCAAGTAAACTCATGGATTGTATTCCTAGTCACTGTTTTCTATGCTCCCCACCTTCACACTTCTTTCCAAGTATATATCTTGGCAGGAAAATGGGATATTTGTTACATATATGATTTGATTAAAAAAATGTTAATTATATGAAACATGATAGTTTTCATCTTCATATTATTTATTTAATGTTTCTATCGAACTTTGAATAACTTGGTTAATTATTTATATAATTAATTTTAATTTTCATATTTAAATTAATATATATATATATATATATATATATATATATATATATGTGTGTGTGTGTGTGTGT
>ML787270.1:17878-28241 GCA_009831015.1 Picea engelmannii
ATTTATTTTAATTTTAATTATTCATATAAAATGTGTATGTCTTAGGGAGAAATTTGCTTAATTATTTAGTTGTGTAAAATGAAAATAATTTTGGGTTCAATGAAACTTAAGATAGATAGGATAAAAAGGTATTATAAACTTAGCCAAATATTCCTTTCTCTTTTCCCTGAACTTTATCTTTCTTGTCACTTATTCATTTTTTGCAAACTTTATGGCTGCGTGCGTGGACGGACTTGTGGGTTCACGTTTTCACTCATGCTCTTATATCGCAACACCGATCGACCACTTCCCCATTCCATACCCAGATACTTATCCGACCGCGGATTACTAGTAGGCAGGATCTAGATTGGACTTCTATTGTTCCATGACCTGCGAACAATACCATCACTTCCGTGATATAAAAATTTACAACCAGACTTAGATCATACCGTATTTCGTATTATGGTCTACCTATCATGCCCTCTTTCGTGGTACACATTTTTCACTGAAAAATTATGAGAAATACAATTTAACCATCAAGTACTCACATCTTTTGTGGAACAATTGTCACCCCATTTTGAAGCTTGTCTGTCTGCTTTGCATACTTCACCATTTATTCAAATTTATTTCACGGATCGTCGATTTGGTGGGTTCAAGAAATATTCAGTTCCTAATTGTTTTTGGTTGTTCCCACGACCTTTTTCAACTACCAATTACCAATTATATATAACATCTTATTTCTAGGCATCCAATTAGCAAACGTTAATTTCAAACATCATGGAATGTCATTTGTGCGTCGTCAGGTTGGTCCGTTAACAAAAAATTCAATCCTCGCTTCTGAGAATGATTCCACCCAATCGTTTCCCTATTCTATACTTAGCCACTTTCCTGAAATTCCGCAAATATACAAACTGGCTGCTGCACTACGCCATCATGCTCTCTTCCGTTTTACACATTTTGTAGTAAAAAATTACGATACATAAAATTAGACAATGGAACACTTGCCTCTCTTGAGTATCCTCGTAACCCTATTTTGAATACTGTCTGACCACTTTTTAGACCTTTCCATTCATTCCTTTCTCTCCCTGGTCTCCATGACCTTTGCACTTGTCTATAATAAAAGAAAAAAAATTGTTTATATATATATATATATATATATATATATACATATCTTGTTTCTAAATATACAATTAGTAACATTTAATTCTAACATCTCATCATGCAAGAACTAGATAGATTTTCATTAATGAGAGAAAGGCTCGACGAGATCTCCTATAAATACGCATTAAACCAAGATTTGCAGGGGGTTATATTATCTGTTTCGAGTGTTGATTTCAAAATAATTAAATGACGTTTGCACGTCATCGCCTTGGCATGTTTTCACGAAACCTCCAATCATTAATTTATTTTCTCCATACCCGCCACCTTCGCATTTCTAAATATGCAATAAACAATATTTACCACTAACAGTTCATCATGCACCACCCATACAAATTGTCATTAATCAGCGAAAAGATCGATGAGCTTTCACATTCATAAGAATTTAACCAAGATTTAGCGGAGAGTTACATTATTGGGTCTAAGTGTTCATTTAAACCATCGTCTAGAGGAAACCAATGTTCTTATAAACCTATGGCATCATCTCAACAATATTTCTGTAGAGATACATTGAACATGTTTGGGCGCAAGGACCAGAAATTCCAGTGGTCCAGGGCATATTCTTATTACTCAACCTCTCCCATAGACAAACAAGTAATTTGGACCTCAGGGATTGCTCATGGAGTATGTGTCCTTGAGGTTTTTGACTATAAGGACCTGGTCTCTTGGTGCGCTGATAAATTTATTTCAGCCAAAATAATTATTGCACTGCGCGACTGCTCTTCTTCTTTTTTGTCACCTCATCTCTTCCACCAAATGTTAAGATTCCCCAGAGCCACCATTAACGTTCAGAGGAGAATATTGAAAACAGTTCCTAGAAAATCATAATAACGGGTTGGACCTCTTACCCCATTTATTGGAAGACCTAATTTTATATCCTGAAGATATCACAAGCTTCCAGGTTAGTTCATTTAGAAATCCATTCTGTGAAATTGTCTGGCTATTTACAAGAATAATGGGACAAGAGTCCACAACAATTGTTTCCTGGATGGCTCTTTATATTTTATATTTCACAGTCAACGAACAAGAATTTTTTTATTGGGGAAAGTTAAATTCTCATTAAATATGTTCCCAATTTTCAAGCTTCAAAAGGCAACAGAAATTTTATATGTCGTACTACTTAGTTTTTGTGATAACACATTGTTGTCAGTTTCCAGAACCGTCTCTGTCCAAGAATGTCAACTAGGAATTTGAACTAGTAACGTTCAGGTACTAGGCCTTGTGGAAGCACAAGGATACCCACTGTTTTTATGAGGTTTTTAATGTTTTCTTGTTTGTTTTCAAAGTTTTTTTGTTAAGATAAGATGCTCCCCGCATATCTGAACCGAAAACCAGTTTTTAAGATAGGAAAGGGACACTTAAACATTTGGATAAGTACACTGTGATAAGAATTTTTGGCTCCATGTAAAAACCTTCTCTCCTTCCATGTCACATTACGGGAAAAAATGTTTGTTGTATAAGTAGCATGACAATACAACTACTAGTTGCATCTATTGCAAAAGAAGAGAAAATAACAGTTCATTCCTCTGCCTTGGAAAGTCGGGGAGTTCGTGTTGAAAAACATCAACAAAATTGACGAATTTGTAGTGCATTGTAGCAACGTCAACCTAAGATATGATGAAATCATAAGAGGGTTTGACCCCGATAATATTTTTGGACAACATTTACAAACACTTGGCCTCGGTGATTTGTTTTTCAAAAAACACTTGTCCGAAAACATAGACACTAGTGGTAATGCTCCTACTTTTGTTGTTGGTGACCTAGACACACTACAAAGAAACACTAAATTGTACAGGAAACAGGGGAAAGGCCTCGATGACAACAGTGTTCAATCGACAAATAACAATCCAAAAAGTATGACATCCCAGAGCATCACTCCAACATCCCACCACAACAACAAAGAAACTCAGATTATTAAAATGGAGGAGAATATAATGACCCTCCTCACTCTAAAATTGATAGTTTTCACATGCTTCCAGTAGACAAGAAGAGAAAAACAAATGTGGGACATGTGGAAGCACTCGAAATTCAGAGTGATAACATGGATCTTGACATTGATCTGGATAGCATGATCTATTACCTTGATCATCCCAGAGACGCCATCCAACATAGTCGTCCAATGGACATATCCGATACCAAAAAATTTGACGAAGATGAATCCTTCGTGTTCCAGAGCATTGTTTTTGACAACCAGTCCAAAAAATTGATAATTGAGAAAAAAGATGTAAAAAATAAGAAACGAAAATCTCATTTAGAGGTTGACCTTACCAACATGCATCTGTCCCAAATTTGGCAACTTCACAAGGCGAGCAAAAATTCACTTTATGATTCCATTGGAGGCATCGAGGGCGATAATACAAGACTGAAGGACCGGGTCAACAAATTGGAAGAGGCTTTGATTCCTATGCCATTGCTTGTCAATCCTTTGGCAATTTCCGTGGCTCCCACCCCTGCAGCCAACTTTAAAGGATCCTCTAGCCTCCTCGCATATTGTAGAGGATATGTGGAGAATAATATCAAGAAAAGAATGGAACTAGTTACTGAGGCATGGAAAACATCACAAACCATCACTTCCCTTGGCACTAGGGCACATAGTTTTCTCGAACATTTGTAGGATAAGTTAAAAGGTAAAGAACATTTCTATTTAAAAACGATCCTTCCTTTTGGAACCATTGTCAACAATATTCCAGAAACAAAAAGAAGACAATAAGATATTCCATCCAAAAACTGGATCGGTCAAATAAATGCATGCTCGAAAGAAAAAGTGAAGAACCTTCATATCATTGTTCAGTCATGTAAACAAGACATATCAAAGAAAGATAAATTATTCATAAGGATGTCAATAATAAACTTAGTCGGAAAGACCAATGACTTCCAAGACCCTGACTTAATTGCAAACTCCTTTCCCTTAACTAGGCAAGAGTTTGATAAACAGGTTCATATGTTTAAGGCACTGTATTTGGAAAAGTTTTACAACATCCCTGAATATGATCAAGCTCATGTCGATGAATGGCTAGTTGACTATTCAGTACAAAATGAGGAAATTCATCAGGCTCTCTGTAATCTTTCTATCGACTTCCGGGAATTAGAAAATGATCTTTTCAACATAAAAATACAGAATGAGATCAACGTCGCCCCAATGAGAAGCTACATTGAATAATGGCTTGAAAGGGAATTGAAGCAAGCCATCGACCAAAAGAAACAGGTAGTTTCCACGATTCCAGCAGCCATCGATGACATCAATGAAACGACAGCCGCAAGAAAATATAAAAAGGGCTCATATGTACCATCATTGTAAGTCTACTGATCACATCCTTCTTTGTCTATCAACCCATTTATTCCACTTTTTTAAATAGAAATGTCTAGCCAAACACTTATACCTTCCAATTTATTGTTTTTGCAGGTATTGCACTCTATATTCTTTCTACAGTCTTGTTTACTTTGCATATTTCTCTTATGGTCCATGGGAGCCCCAATCCCAGTCTATATCACAAACCCATTGAAATTTCCAGTAATATGTAACATGCTTTTATTTTTTGATATATTTCAAAATTTCTAGTAATATGTAACAAACTTTTGTTTTTTGACATATTTCAAATAAAATTGTTTTCTTATCTCCTTTTAAATTTATGTCCTCATACATTTTTATCTTTGACTAGTCTATATGACAAATGTATTTAAATTTCCAATTTTTTTCTTCCACTATGCACAAATTGTATTTTTTTATATACTTTCAAAAAATAAATGGTCCTCTACATGCCACGCGCCATTTACTGCATGGATACCACCTATGCTTCATGCTTCTTTCCACATCTTCACTATAGTTTCCATCTTCCTTTACTACTTTTTCCTATCCCACGTCAACCTGGAACACTTAACCAATTATCTCTCTGCGGGGTCACGCCTTAATGCTAAAAAACTTGTATGTCCCATGTTCCATGTTTCGTGATATACCTTTTGTACCAAACACTTCCGTCATTTACAATTTGACCCCATTTTCCACAATTTACCTTGTATCTTGCTTGGCAGGGACTACACTTCCATGCAACCTTGTTTATGATTTGTTCCATTAAAGGATACAATTCATGTCTGAGGGAACCATATTTACTTAAGCAAGTTAAAGAGTGATTTTATGACTCTATACATAGTCTATCATTTCGTCATTGGGATTCATGAAAATTCTTGGGAAGATTAATATCAATAATTATCTTCTTGTATATCTTTACAATTTCCATGTTATTTGGTTGCTCCACTTAAAATTTGAAATTAATTGTTCATTACTTAAATAATTTTCTCCAGTGTTATAACCAGTACTACCGATCCATATACTATAACATGATTTCACACAAATTTATATTTGCAATACAAAAAATTGGTACACTGAATTCATGCAGATTATAGAAAATGAAACACAATAAATTCTATAATGTATGAGTCATGTATTTAAGTAGCTTTGTAACTAAGAAGGAAATTACTAGACAACACATGTATACATTGGTAATACATGATACATATATGATTCCAAATAAGCTGGAAAGAAATGGAATAGCCACATTCCACCCAATGATAGATGCAAAACAACCAAGTTACTTGTCCTCATCACCCCCAATCCTAAGTATGACACCATAAGGGAGACCAAAGCTCCACTTCTTCACCAATATACCTTTGTAAAGTTCAAGAACTATTTTCCTAACACTTGTTCACACACAACTAATAATCCTTCTCTCCTCAAAATCCTAAGCAACATCCTACCTCCCACATTGTTGTATATATCCTTCTTTATGCCTAGGAATTTTCATTGAATTCGTTTCCTTCCTTCAAAATTTGCAGCTATAGAAATACATGATTTTTAAGGGCTTCTAGTGACAAAAATCCAGTTTTAAACTTGCCTAATTAGTCTCTAAGTTAGCTCAATCATGTGACTCACTCATGGAGTCATAGTCATCTCTTTCTAACCTAGTTGTTCCATTTGTTTCTTGCATTTAATATTATTTTTTTTTTTTTGTTACATCTATCCATCATAAAATAATTGCTCACAAGGTCCAAACCTTGCACAATAATTTTAAAAAAATAAGAGTCAAATACGAAAATTTTCCTTAATGGAAATTATTAAATAACATGCTTAACATTTGGGGATGTCACAGAAAGAGAGGTTACAGAGCTCACACATCAGTGAAGCAATGCATATTGTTGGGTGCAAATAAATTTACAGTGAAAAATACAAGCCCTAAGGGTCTGATACTTGGTTTCAATACTCTACTCGAGTGCTTCTCAGGAGTTTTAAGGTGCTCTGTCACCCAAATTAAGTTCAATCCATTTCCTAAATGGAACCACATCATATAACCAAGGCATAAAATGCAAGCATGGGCAGAGGTGTGGGATTGATATTCCAACGGTTACAAGTGAGATCGATCAATGACAAAGGATACATGTAACATAAGAAACGTGTCTGAGAGTTAATGTAGCATGAGGGTGAGAAAATAATTTTAGGATACCATGTGTCAAAGAGTAAAAGGTGTTTCATGGTAAGGAACATAAAGGAAAAATTATTTCTTAAAGTCGCAACAATTGTATTCTGACACCACAAGGATTTTTCATTATCCAACTCACTCCATATATTACCATTAACTTAGAACCTCATTGATCCTTCATACTAGTCCACCTGGAGACCTAGGAAGTGGGGAAGGACTTGAAGGGTTAGATATATTCATTTCAATACCCTTAGTTATTACCAACTATGCTAAGGAGTCCCACCATTTTTTTCGATCGCCATGTTAGATTCAACCATAGAGATGTCGAGCCCGGGAACACACTTCAACACCTACATGGACCAAACCCAAGATTCCATGCATCCACATATTCATGTTGATGTTAGCATAACAACATCCAATTTTAAAACATTTCAAGATTTCAAAGGCTCCAAACCATAAGGAAAAAGATGCATGTATAGAAACAAAGGCACGAGAGAAAATGTTATAGGCGATTGGGAAGATCTGTTGAGAGCTTACTGAATCAGTTGGAAAATATGGGATTTACAACTAAATATCTAGTATCATTTTTTCCCATCCGTCACTGATCATCATAGTCATGCCTAAGTTCTGACAAGTATCATTAATCATCACCCAATATGTGAATTCACTTGAGCCCAATATTTTCATAAATCCTTTTTAGTCTAGAAAATCATTACCTCTCATTAATTACCTACTCAAAGACATGTCGAGCTCCTATAAGAGAAGGCGACAAATATCACCATCCACTCATCTTCTAATGTTTTGGGTTCTAAATAGGGGTTGCTTAGATGACATATGTTTCTGATGATGACCCGTGTATGTCAACTCTCTGCACATGACTGGGTTATGAACCATCTTGGCTACAGATGTTGGGATAGTGTTTTCTTTGTTTCATTTTGACAAGGATTTACTTCTCTTGTATCATTAACATGATCTTTAAGGATAAGGGGGATTCGAGAGTGCACCCTAATGAGTATCTTCCAATCTCGTGAGTGCAATGGAGAAGATTGAACAAGAGGACACAATGAGTTGGCCCATTGTACCTCATGTCACTAGGCATTATGAGCTGGAGGAAAATGCTTAGCATATTAAATTAGCAACTCATGTAAAAGGATTATTATGCAATAGTGGGAATTGATTGAGCCACCTAGATGTACTCAAACCAAAGCTCAATCAGAATAGGTGAACACACCCAACAACAATATCAATAAGGCTTTCATGGAGGTAGAAATTTGTTTCTTCCCAATAAAATACGACAAAATCAATTGGAAGGATAAAATCAATTAGAAAACCAAGCGCAATATCAATATTCTCACAAGTTGAAATCAATTTTCAAGAAGCAGTATTGGTCTGAGAAAGAGATTTTCCCTTAATTAAGATAAATCGGTAGAAGGAACTCATTCGTAGGGTCAGAACTTTGGGGAATGGAAGAGTATCTTATACCTGAGTTGTTTGACCAAATATCCTCTCAGACATAGACTAATTTTAAGGGTTGTAGGCTGCAAGAGATTCATCCCCTATGTTATGATTCTGTCTATACTTATTTTTTATGTATTTTCTCTTGTAAAAGTCACCCCTCTCATTTAATGGCTTCTTGTATCAGATCCCGACTAATCAAATATAGAGAAACAAGTTTTTTGAAATGGATAGTGTTAGTGTGTGTTTTTTATCTTATGATGTTGAAGTGACTTCCTCTGAATGTATGACCACTTCATGCCATTTTTTCATGTGTTTAATGATGTGCAGAGGGTACCTCCATGGATTTAACTATATGCAAATAATCAAACTTTTATGCATGTTTTAATGATCTGATATATTTGTCAATATCGTTAAATTATTAATTGCTCACTACGTTATTTTGTCCATATGCTATCATATTAACCTTAAATCTTCCTCACATGATCCAGATTTTATGAACAGAATGAAATGGCTACAAATTATTACCATATGCTTAACACAGAATAATAGAGATACAGTAAAATTGGTTTTCTATTCAATAAGGAAATAAGCTGAAACTGTAAAATGCAATGGAAAACAAGCTTGCTGGAATGGTGGCGGCTTATCTCTGAGAAGAGATGTGACGGTTGTGCTCATTCACAAGAAGATGATTACAATGAGGCTCTCAAGGAATTTTTACAATGAACAGGAGTTTAAAAAATCCTAAACATCTAAAATCCTAACCCTAGGAGATGAAGCACCAAAAGTCATGTGGGCCCCGTTTGGGTAAGTCAGTACATCAACTTCTCGGGGTCGTAACTTTTGCATACGATCTCTGTTTTAGGCGTATGATAGCCCATTGGAAAGATCTATTTGAGGACTACAACAGATGCACAAAATTTCATGATGAATTTTTTCAACCGCAACATACCCCAAAAAACATCGTTTAGTGCCTCAAAATGACTTGGGAAGTTCAGGACTCGAAAAACTACTAAAAATAGTAAATTATCAAAATTGCTAGAAAGTTGTTTTGAGACAGCTAGAAAAGGTGGGTGGCCACCGATATCCACCTGTATCATCAAATGTCTATCTTGTATTTCTTATAAATCCTCCCCTTCTCAAACTTAAATCAAACCATCTAAATCACACATGGTCACATGCCTCTTCACGTTGAATATCTTGGTATTGGTTTTTGTATTGTTTGAGGGTCGAGAGTTTTATAGGAGACAAAGAAAAAAACTTATCCAAAAGTTGGCATAATTTTTGTTGTTAATCAACATGGTTTTAGGATCCACTCTATGTCTTAGCATCTAGGGTACCTTAGCATAGTTTCATTACATCCTGGAACATCTCAAGGGATAGCACCCAAAATGACATCATTTTTGGGGAACAAAATTTTAATATATTTTTCCCTAAGAATATGATATTGCAAATCTGATATTCAAAGGTGAACAAGTTTCATACATCCGACTATTAAGTTATTTCACGTAATGACTCCACATGAAGAATATATTCCATATAATATAAGATATACTAGAATAAATTCAGATCTTGAGCATACTCTAGTATACTCATTCCTCAAGAAGCTCATGACCTAGAGAAATGTCAGAGAACACGAAATATATTCACCTCTAGGTAACCTTAATTTGGTAGCTTCTCATTATGTTGTTCACGTAGGTAGTGAATCTTTGGATCTTGTTGATATACATGTTGATTCCACTTATAATGATAAGCTACCTCATGAACCCTTAATATATCTATGAAATTCACCTTTAGGATTTTTTCAAGAAGTGAGCTCCTCCTTTAAGACCTTGTTGAAAAATCCTATTATCCCTCCATGTGTTGAATCTGTTAAGGTCCTACCCCGCACATAGGTAGATCAATGTATTCGGATGTAATAAAGGTCAATATTAATAATACCTTTCAATAAAATAGAATAAGGCGGATGTAAGAAGACCTAATAGAAGCTTCCGCTTCTAGAAGGATCTTCCTCTAGATGCTTCTTTTTAGTATAAATAGGAGTCAAGGGTATGAGAACCCTAGCTTGGATATTATTGTAATAGAGCGCTGCTCGACTGGAGGTTGCCCCCTCAAAGAGGCCTGTGAACATTTCTATCTGATTCAAAGTGCTATTTATGTTGCTATTTTGTATATCATTTCTGTGTATTGTGAAGATTATGTTGGATATTTTACTGTTATTCTGTCATTTCTAGCATTTCGTTTCTGTTCTGCATATTTTATATATCTGGTATCTTGCAAGTGGTATCAGAGCACTTTCC
>ML787270.1:43917-99210 GCA_009831015.1 Picea engelmannii
CCCCCTCGAAGAGGCCTGTGAACATTGCTATCTGATTCAAAGTGTTATTTCTGTTTCTATTTCGTATATCATTTCTGTGTATTGTGAAGATTATGATGGATATTTTACTGTTATTCTGTCATTTCTAGCATTTCGTTTCTGTTATGCATATTTTATATATATGGTATCTTGCAGAATCCCATAAAATTATATTGAATAACTCGTGGTTAATTTAGGAGGGGGAAGAGTTGGGGGAAATCAACCTCCCCCACCACCATTGAACCCCTGGTTCAAGGCCCAATTTGGCCCTTTGAATATGCCTACTCACGTCCATGAGCTACCTGAAAATTACT
The DNA here is from genome assembly GCA_009831015.1 of Picea engelmannii. NCBI lineage: Eukaryota > Viridiplantae > Streptophyta > Pinopsida > Pinales > Pinaceae > Picea > Picea engelmannii. The sequence goes on from ML787270.1 coordinate 44,250, forward strand.
TGAAGTTGTTAGCCAAATAAAATGGTGAACCAATACTTTCTATTGAAGAACATGTAGTAGTCTTCGAGGATCTCACTGATAACCTATTCATTCAACATGATGATGTATTCATGAGGTTTTGTTTTCAAACCCTAGAGGGATATATTTGTAAATGGTTTAGAGAACTTCCCACAACCTCTATTAAAAGTTGGTAGGCTCTTCAATATGTATTCATGAAGCAATGGGGGGATAACAGGGACAACCTGTATTACCTTACTTAATTTGTCTCCCTCAAGAAGAAACCGAATGATTTTGTTGTTGACTTTAACAAAAAATTTAACAAGATTTACAAACATCTTGCACAATAACTATTAATTGACCGATATTAGCAAGCTATCAATTGACGATTAGTCATGATGATGAATCCTGATTTTGATTCGAAACATCGACAAAAATGACACAAACTGTGGATTATCCGGCAAACAACTTCGAAGATTTACAAAAATATTCGAAGATAAATAAATCCTTTGCAACAAGAAGCCAAGGTGACATATGTTTGGGAGTTTGATGAAAAATTTGTTATGGTATTAAGAGAAACAAGAGCCCCCAATTTGTTGATAATGCAATAGACATTGAGGGAAACATGATTACATCAAGAAAAATGACACAAAATTATGATCAAGAAGAAAATAATAAGATTAGAGAAGACTGTGATCCTCTGAATATGACCAAAGAAGCTCATGATGCTTGAATCGATGAAGTTTCTAGACTAATAATAAATGTGACAAAAAAAATGTATATATTTGAAATCGAGAATCGTAATTCCAATAAAGTCCGACAAGAAGGAGGGGTAAGGAGCCCTAACCAGTTTTAGGAGGCTTTGTAATCCTCTACTTTTGAGGACAGAAAGAAGAAACAATGATTACCCTATTCATCCTCTTATTTAAACTAATGATCAACATTACTTGGTAGAAGAAGAAATAGATAAAGGATACATTGATAATCCATAGGAAATACAGCTATTGCAAGAGGAAAATAATTCAATGCACCTAACTCATAATTATTATGAACACTCTAAACATTAAAAAGCAAACCCCTAAAAATGAGTTCAACAAATAATTGTTGGTTTGTGATAAGGACATCATGTTTCATGATGTAGTGTAGGATGAGATGCATAGGATGTATGATCTCATACCTAGATAGAGATTTGTTAACCATGAAAACGATAAAAAATCTAAGAAGATTAGAACAAGTATTTCCATGGTTAAATTCAAAGATCTAAAAAACACTATCAACTAAATAAGTTGGTGAAACTTCAAAGAGGTAAAGGATCTTAAGGAATCAATTTCACCTGTAAATTTTGATAAAGATATTTCAAAAATAAAGATATGAGTCCCATTAGTTGAATTGGATAAAATCCCATCATAGCACAAGCATATTGTTAAATTCATACAGGGAAAGAACCCAACAGGTCCACCTTACACTGTGAATTTACAAGATGAGTCTCCTACTATAGTGTGTTTTCCTCTGATAGGTGAAAACGAGGATCTAGTTGCACCTTTCTATGTGACCCTAAAAATCGATGATAAGATGATATATAATTCCATGCTTGAATTTGGTGCATCTCATAATCTCATGTTGAAGGTAGTGATGGAGAATTTGGGACTAGAAATAACTAGACCTTACAATGATCATTATTCTTTTGATGCCAGAAAGGTGAAATGTGACGGAATGATTAAAGGCATTGTAGCTACTTTGGCTCAAATTCCTATCAATATAATTATCATAGATGTGGTGGTAGATGATGTACCTACAAACTATGGGATGATTCTATCCAAAAGTTGGGCTAGAAATCTAGGAGGTACGATGGATATGAACATGACCTATGCCACTATGTCAATCTTTGGAGGAGAAAATAGAATATTATATAGAGATTTTTTTTTCTATGTAGTTAATGACCAAAATAACTATGTAAATGACCTCATATATGTTGTTGATGAATACCTAGGTTGTTGTATCCTCACAGTAAATGAAGAATTCCATGAACCCTTCTCTCCTATAAGTCTTGTTTTGAGCCCTGGCCAAGAAACCCACGGTATATAGAAAATGTAATTCGATGGAGAATATTCGAAGGAAGGAGTGGGATTTGGTATGGTCCTAATTTCCCCCCAAAAAGAAGAAATTAATTTGTCCTACAATTTGGAGTTTGAATCTACTAATAATGTAGCTTAATACAAAGCCCTCATTCTAGGTTTGTAGGTAGGAAGAAAGATGCATATTACAGATTTGGTAGAATTAGGAGATTCAAAACTTGTGGTTCATCAAACCAAATGTGGCTATTAGAAAAGGAACCCTATGATGAGATTCTATAGAAATAAGGTATGGGATTTAATTGACAATTTTTATAAAGGTTTTAATATTGATACCACCTTAAGATAATTTAACAACTAGGTTGATTCCTTAGTAGTAGTAAATAGTACCTTAAAAAACCCTTAAATTACTCAGATGGGATATTGATCCAGGTGGATATCAATGGCCACCCACCTTTTCCAAATGGCTCAAAACGACTTTCTAGCAATTTTGGCAATTTACTATTTTTAGCAGGTTTTAATTTCCAGGGCCATTTTGAGCGACCAAATGAAGGTTTTTCGAGATAAAGGTTCTCAATGATAGTTGAAGGCATGATTGAGCCCTCAAAATGAATCTCCTCTATGATACATTTCCAACGAGCTATCACACGCCTAAAATGGAGATTGTATGAAAAGGTTACGACCCCGGGAAGTTGATGTACTCACTTACCCAAACGGGGCCCACATGACTTTTGGCGCTTCATCTCTCAGGGTTAGGTTTTTGGATGTCTACGATTTTTGGCATTCCTGCTTATTGTAAAAATGCCTTCAGAACCTCATTGTAATCATCTTCTTGTGAATGCGAGTAGCCATCCCATCTATTCTCAGAGATAAGTTGCCACCATTCTATTGAGTCTTTCACTCTGTATTTTACAGTCTCTGTACATTTATTTCATTAATAGAAATCATGTATTATTGTATATATGTGTTTATGGTTTCATATTTGATATATTTATGTTATACTATTGAATATCTGCGATATCTCTGCACATTTCTTTATTATATCTCCGATCTCATTTCATGTCGAAAATTAATCCGGATCAATGGTATCCGAGCAGGTTGCTCTTGATCGTTCTTTTCAGTGCATGTCCCTGACAAGGTCCGAGTATAGAAAGTTGGGTCTCGATATTGTCTCTCTTGAATACAATTTCTCTCGCACACCCAAGAAACCCTCAATGGCGGAAGAAAAGAAAAACGATGGAGTAGACGATCCTATCAATCTGTTTCTTGAGCAAGCTCTCACACGACAGAGGGGTGAAATGATGGAGAATTTTTCCCACATCCTTCAACACCTGCCGATAGCATCAAGAGAATATTCATCAACTGGCCACTTTGGAGGCACCTCGCCTTTCAAGGTACAACTAAATTTTAATATTCCTATATTTGAAGGATAGATAGATGCAAAAGCCCTAGAAAAATGGTTAACTCTGCTGGAAGGTTATTTCTCTGTTCACAATTTTAATGACAAAGAAAAGATCACCTTTGCACTCCTTAAAGCTCTCCCCCATGTAAAACATTGGTGGGAAACTTACTGGGAGAAAATTTCCATAGAGGAGTCTGGAATATATGGGGCCGATCCGACTTGGGATTTTTTTGTGGATGCGGTAAAAGAACAGTATTACCTTGTTGGCAACTATGAGGACCAGTACATGAGATGGACCACACTGTGGCAAGAGAGGGGCCAAGTAGTTCAAGAGTTCACCAATACCTTCCATACCTTGCACACCAAGCTGGGTATCAAAGACTCCAAGTGACATTTGGTTCTGAAATATCATGGGGCTCTACATAGATACATCCAAACTGAAATGGATTTTCTAGACATCTCATCACTTGGTGCTACTTATCGATATGTTGTTAAAATTGAGCAGAACTTTAAGCACCAGAACAAATGGGAATTCACGTCTGCAAATATGCAACAACCAAAGTATGACAAAGACGTCCCTAACAAGAAGTCTCCCAAAAACCAGTCCAAGACACAAGAAAAGAAGGGTCACGGGAAGACAAAGAAGGACACTGGAAAATGGTGCGAGTTCCACAAAATCCCCTGGCACAACACCGATGAATGTCGCTGAAAATAGTCATTGGTGGCCGAGATCAAAGACAAAGAGACGAACCCTAATTCAGAATATGATTCTGAGAATAATGGTAAAGGATAGATCATTGACGCAGACCCCACTTCTATTGTCGTGACCGCATCAATTCAACCAGAAGAACCAACAGATCCTAAAGAGGTGGAGTGACTTTTTCATTCACATATGTGGGTGAATGAGACCCCACTGAATTTTATTGTTGATAGAGGAAGCCAGAAGAACCTCATCTCAGTAGAGGTCATCAAACAGTTGGGATTGTCGACAACACCACACCCGCAACCATACAACACCGGGTGGCTTCGGGAAGGATGAGATCTCTGTGTCAACCAACAATGTCAATTATCATACGGAATCCAGCCCTTCAAGAATGAGGTATTATGTGATGTTTCCCCACTAGATTTCTGTGATGTTCTCTTGGGTCAACCATATATGTGGAGACGCCATGATGTTTATGAGTCTCAACCCCGTAGTGTCATTGTTACTTTGGGGGGTCATCTCTACAGAATACCAGAGGTAGTTCCGACTATTTTTCCACCTAAAACGTGCCACAAGGTAGTATCTCATACTGCAAAATTCATCTTCTTCACAATCTGTTCAAAAGGAGAACAAAAGGACACTGCAACCACTACAACCTTGCCCCAAGCACCTTCTATTCAACAGAAGCAGGTCGACAAGGCTGCAACAAAGTGCAAAGATTCCTTCTACACATCATCCTCTCATGTATCTCGACTTGTTGAGCAGCCTCATCTGCAACAGGTTCGTGACATATTTCCACAAACTAAGCAGCACGATGTCTCCAACAAGACAAGCAGCTCACCAACATGCAGATTCAACAAATATTTTTCCCTCTCCCCCGGGAACTCAACGCAATGTAGAACATTTCTTCCTAAGGAGGGAGGATTGATCCAGGTGGATATCGGTGGCCACCCACCTTTTCCAAATGGCTCAAAACAACTTTCTGGCAATTTTGGCAATTTACTATTTTTAGCAGGTTTTAACTTCCAGGGCCATTTTGAGGGCCCAAATGAAGGTTTTTTGAGATCGAGGTTCTCAATGATATCCAAAATCATTATTGACCCCCCAAGATGAATCTCCTCGACGATACCTTTCCAACGATCTATCACACGCCTAAAATGGATATTGTATGCAAAAGTTACGTCCCCAAGAAGTTGATGTACACACTTACCCAAACGGGGCCCACATGATTTTTGGCGCTTCATCTCTCAGGGTTAGGTTTTTGGATGTCTAGGGTTTTTTGTATTCCTTCTTATTGTAGAAAGGCCTTCAGAGCCTCATTGTAATAATCTTCTTGCGAATGCAAGTAGCCATCACATCTCTTCTCAGAGATAAGCTGCCACCATTCTATTGAGTCTTTCACTCTATATTTTACAGTCTCTGTACATTTATTTCATTAATAGAAATTGTGTATTACTGTATATCTATGTTTATGGTTTCATCTCTGATATATTTATGTTATACTATTTAATATCTACGATATCTCTGGACATTTCTTTATTATATCTCCGATCTCATTTCGTGCCGAAAGTTAATTCGGATCAGATATGATATTGATATGAGGTATAGACCTTTTATTCCTGATAAAATGAATTACTAGAAAGTGTTTGAAGATAATATATAGATCAAAATTTTATTGGAGGTCATACATGAATTTTTCATCACACATGTACATTTGGATGATGAAGAAAATGGGAAAACTATTGTAGTGTTCCCCAGGGCCAAGCCCCGATGTAAACTATGATCTGAAAGAGATTGTAAATATGTGTTATAGGCTAGTGAGCTAAGTTTTGTATAAGACAGTAGGATTATGTGTTTGATTAGGCCAGAGAGCCTAAGGGTTGAAGGCCAAGGGCCTGGATTTTGTATCTGTATGTATGCAACACATCAATAAAATATAAACACCCGCCAAGTGCAAACCGACCGCGATGAATGAGTGATGGGGGACTGAGCGTCCATAGAGTGGGCAAGGGATTAGGGGCTGAAAGGTGGGAAAAGGGGTTGAGTGTTGAGCCTAGGGGCTAAGCCTAGGGGGCTTAGGCCTGGAATAATATTTTAAATATTATTTCCAAAAAGAGGCATGTGCATATTATTTTATCCTAAGTTCCTGGCAGGGGAGGTAACATGAAAAGGGGATGCACACTGTGGAACGCATGCAGTTCTCAGGGTGAAAAGTGTCAACCCTAGTGCATGAAAATATAATCGCTGAAATGAACCACGTGATGGGGGGGCTTCTCCATTCGGACCCGACCGTCTGAGCATGAACCCGGGGGGGAAACTCTGCAAGAATACTTCTTACCATCCTAAAACGGAGACCGTGAGACTATCCCGTTATTGTTGAACATGTTGGGGAAGCGCTTGTTGTTTTTCCCAATTGAATGTTGTGGCCAAGCAGTGCTGAACTGCGTGTGGCATACTCGCTAGAGTAAGCTTGGGCTGAACTTGTGTATGTCCCCTTTTCTGGTGAGGGAGGACTGTGGTTGGAGGAAGCAGGTTGTCAGGCCTGTGAGCAACTCTTTACAGGTGGAAGAGTTTGCTAGGAAGTGTTTTATTCCAGAGAGTGTCCAACACCAGCTACGGGCTCTGAGACTTCCTGATCCGGCTTGTTGATGAGACCTAGAGGGGGAGTTTAGCACCGATGGACTATGCGTGTGAAGGTGTATACTCCCGGGTGGAACAAGCATGTGGGGAATGAGGGTCTGGTAGTAGTGAGCGTATGATGGCATCTTTGGGAAGAATCCTTCAAGATATTTCTGTGTTGTCTTCCCTATAACCTCAGTCTAGCCTAGGATTCCTTTCCTTGGGGTGGAGCTTGGTCCTAGCTCAGGGGTGACCCACTGTTGAGCTAATGAACAGTGTGGTCTAAGGCTGGGAGGTTCGTGGAAGGCCTGCACTTGGTTGGTGGATTTCACCACTGCTTCAAGATAAGTATTTAATTATGTTCTTATCACATTTCCACTTGACTGTGTTGTTTATGTATCATGTTTTGCACTGTGTAAATGAATTATTGTTAAATGGTATGGAATGTTTAATTATAGCAGTAACGAGATATGTTTACTCTGTAATTTAAATGTGTTAAATGCATGTGGTTATACCGGCCTGCGTTTATTATTAAAAAGATGGGTACAAATTAGTATCTGAGCGCGAGTAAGCTCCGAACTGTGAAAAGGTACACTACAAATTGGTATCAGAGCGAAGGTTTCGACACCGAGCCTAGATGGGCCAGTGGCGCGGTCTTTGGACCAAGAATGTGAAGGGAAATTGGGTCTGGAATGGCCAATTTCAGACCTTGGGTTGCTCCGAAGCGTCAAGGAGATACTTGACAAGTTTCTTTTAAAAGCTCTGGAGGTATGGCGACGTTATGAAACCACAGCCAGTGTGGTATGATTCCACAGGGAGAGAGGACTCCATGCCGGTGGTGTTAGAACCATAGGATCTTCTCGGGAGGGAAGGCAAACCCTTTTAACCGTCAGATCTGGAGAATGAGCACAGGGTTTAAGTCCTCATGGGTAGAGGAGAAGTCCGAGAGAGTCATCAGGATATTAGAGTCATCGGGGTTTTGTTAAGCCAGAGAATCGAGAACTTGTGGTTCTCGAAATCCTGAGAAAGGATCCTAGCCGTTGATCTCAACAGGACACGTGTCAGACATCAGGACAAGAGTCAGGATTTAACCCATCGTGGATTCCAGGAGGGAAGAAATCATGGTCACAGGAATCGCGATCTCGCGATGTCCGATATGGCGATGGGAAAGTGGTGACATGGAGAAATGAGTTATGATGTGCATCAGGGATTGGACATTGGGGTTCTCAGTGACAAGAGAATTAGTGCCAGAGAAGTCGTGAAACTCTAAAACGCGACGACCCCACTGGTATAGCATTGTAGTAGAGGACAGGTGTCACCCCACATCGGGGTTCGGAACTTCGTAAGTTCCAGGAATAAGTGCAGTTGAGGTTTCGATATCGTGAAACACGATTTCCCGATTGTCAAAGGAGTGTGGTCCATAGCCGCCAACAGGGGGAACAGGTGGCGCACTGCATCAGTGTATCGGAAAATGCGAAATCAGAGTCACGAAGGAGGTTGGGAATTTTCATGGAAAAAGTCTTGAAGTCCCAATATTGAATCGGGATCGTCCATTCATTGTGGACGCGTGGTAGTAATCCAGGCAATCGGGGAAAAGTCCCGATAGAAGGGTCATCCATCGGAAATCAGGATTCGATTCATCGAGAATCGTGGGGACAAGAGGTTCATGCATTATGAAACCCCGAACCCCAAAACCCCGATAAGGGTATAAGGTTGCGATCTTATAAGACTGCGGTCACATGGACCTTGTCTTAACCACGAAGGGATAAAGCAAAAGGGCACATCGACAAATCAGAGATCGGGAGTTCATGAGACTAGGAACTCATGTCGTTGGGAATCCCGAAACCCTGATACCCGAAGCTTCAGTCGGAAAGATGACCCCATAGACACCTAAAAGAGGACCACGTGCTAGCGAGTGTGAAGACAAGGCAAGAGGGGTGGGACTCCAGTGATGTCACCAAAGGTGACGTGGACCTTCTGGAACGTGCTATGTCTCATCACAATTAAGGGCGATAGCGGTGTTGTGGGGGTCAGAGTTAATTAAACCCAAAATTTTGGATTTTGGGGAATTGTAGTAAAAGGGAGTAGGAAGTTCACTATGCAATAGTAGTAAGCGTCGTTATCCCGATCATGTAACAACACTCAAACCTAAGCGTAAGGATAGGAAGCCTTTCATAGTCACCGATACAGAGACTGTTCTAGTAAACGGTGTTCATGTCCCTTACGCTGTTGGTTTCTTATTTGCTTACCCGGGTGAAGATATTAATACACATAAGATATACACAGAGTTCAGTGAAGATGCATTATTAGTCCTACCTGAATTTGAAGACAAGAGTAATAAATTGTTGTTTGGATTTCTAGAGAGTTTAGCATGGGCTGCGGGTGAAGCTAATATTAAAATGGTTTACTTCCATAACTTCTCCTGCTTCGATGGTATCATATTAATGAAACATTATGCTAAACTTGGGGATAAGTACTCCATCAAACCTCTTATGAGGAACAATAGGCTTTACGAGTTAGTAGTGTCTCAGGGAAATAAAGTTGTGTTACGTCTACGGGATTCATTAAATCGGCTCCCAAAGTAGTCTGGATACATTGGCTAAGACCTTATGTCCAGAATTAGGCAATAAAGGCTCCATCAAACATGATGAAGTGAAAGTGTCGAATATGGTGACTAAAAGATCCGAACTATTGGAGTATATGGAACAAGATATTCGTCTGTTCGATGGTGTGATGCAAAAGGCACAAGATCTTATTTTAAGAAATTCCAAGTTGATATTCCAAGTTGATATATCCGAGGTTCAGAAACCCGAAGTACTGAGAAACTGAAGTTTTGAAAACAAGAATTTTGCAGAGCCTATTGAGAGCTCGAAAAACTTATTTTAAAATCGAAATGTCTTTTATTTTACTCGAACTGGCTTATAATATTGTGGTTGTTCGTGAAGGTTTAATGTCTTGACAATTTTGAATTGAATTGCACAGTGTGTGTGTAGAGTTCAACGAAGGCCAGAACTCCAGTTAATCAACGTCGAGTATGGAGTGGGGAAAAATGCAGTTTACCCCTGAAATAGAAGATGAACGAGAAGGAAAAGATGTTAACCTGGGAGTCGAAGGGTCGAACTCTAATGGGCATGGAAAAGAGATGGATAAGGAAGGACATATGATGAAAATAATTGAAGGGATGCAAAGAGAGGCCAAGGAGCGTCGAGCTAATAGCCGAAATCTCATGAAAGTTAGGGATCAGCAAGGGGCATTAAACTTAAAATTTTTACAGAGTCTGGAAAGAATAGAGAAGAAACTTGAGAAGGGAAGAGACTCAGGCACGACAGAGAGTCAAATAAATCATGGGAGAAGAAGCAGATCGAGGAGTGGTATCCTACATCACAGTCTCTCCCAAAAACATTCGGACAGGGAGACACACAGCAGTTCGAGCCCATTCCCTACCAGAAAACATCGAAAATCTGGAAAAGAGGAATTGAAAGGAGAGATGAATAAAATTAAACCTCCAACATTCGATGAAGAACATAATAAGGAGGAAGATGCCGAGACATGGTTGTTGGGCATGAAGAAATACTTCCAACTACAGAATTATTCTGCCCATGCAGAAGGAAGAATTGCAATGTACCAACTAAAAGGAAAAGCCTCCATGTGGTGGTATCAGTTTGTGCAGGTGCAGCACATCAGAGAGAAAGAGGTCACTTGGAAGCAATTTAAGAGGTATTTCGAGAAGAAATACCTGACTAAAAGATACTATGATAGAAAGATGAAGGAGTTCTTTGAACTCAAGTTGGGTAGTATGACCATTGATGAGTATGAACGAAATTTTTTGGAACTACTGAAGTATGTTCCATTCATCAAGGATGAAGTTGTTAAAATTCAGAGGTACCTGAGTGGACTTCCACCTTCCATTGGTGACAAGATTCAATATGATGATCCTAAGACTATGGAAGAAACAATAATAAGAGTGAAATGCCTATATGAACAGCAAAGAGAAAATCCTACCTTTCGGAAGGCTTGTGATGACCATAATAGGTTTAAGAAAGAACAGAGGTAGAAGGGAGACAAGCCATCCTTTTTCAGCAATAGTATTCAAGGACAACCATCATTTAGAGAGACAAGAAGGACTGAAGAGGGTGTACAAAGACAAAGATTAACACCCATTCAGTGTTGGGGCTATCAAGGAAACCAAAAGTACAGAGATTGTCCCCATAAAAATGGTAAGGAAAGAACTGTACATACTGTTTAGCAAGCTGAAACAGTGGAGGATATGGGTAGCAGAATGTCGAGGATCTACGCAGCCCTGGACAACAAGAAAGAGGAATTTCAATCGCACATGATTGAAGTGGAAGGTATGATCAACAACCAACCACTTGTTATTTTAATTGATTCGGGGGCTAGCCATAGTTATGTAGATCCTGAAGTGGTGGACGGTTTGCATCTAATGAAGAGAAAACATGAGAAGTCTTGGTTAGTACAGTTAGCCACAGGGACCAAGAGGAAGGTCACTGAATTGGTTAAGTCATGTTCGGTGGACATGAAAGGAATGAGCACTAAGGCTGAATTGAACATTCTGCCTTTAGGCTCATATGATTGCTTAATTGGGATGGACTGGTTGGACCAACACCATGCCCTTCTAGATTGCCGCAACAAGAGATTTACATGTCTGGACGAAGTAGGAAATCAAGTAACATTCCAAGGAATTCCCAGAGACGTGGCTATGAGGGAAATCTCAGCTATGCAACTGAAGAAATGTTATCAGAAAGGCTGTCAATTATTTGCATCCCAGGTGGAAGAAGTATTCCAAAATGTGGTCTCGAATCTGGAAGACCATAGGGTGCTCAAAGAGTTTGAGGACGTGTTTCAGCAGGTGCCTGGAATACCTCCGAAAAGAGACATCGATTTTTCTATAAATCTGATGCCTGGAGAAGCTCCAATTTCAAAGGCTCCTTATAGAATGAGCACACTAGAGCTGAAAGAGTTGCAACTGCAGCTCGAAGAGATACTAAAGAAAGGATACACTCATCCCAGCATGTCACCGTGGGAAGCCCCGGTCCTATTTGTGAAGAAGAAAGATGGAACGTTGAGGCTGTGCATTGACTTTCGACAGTTGAATAAAGTCACTGTCAAGAACAAATATACTCTGCCAAGGATTGATGATATTTTTGATCAGTTGAAGGATGCGACAATATTTTCAAAAATAGATCTTCGATCTAGATATCACCAAGTGAGAATAAGGGATGAGGACATCAACAAGACTGCCTTCAGAACAAGGTACGGTCATTATGAGTTCACTGTGGTGCCGTTTGGACTGTCCAACGTGCCTGTTGTCTTGATGTGCTTAATGAATGGAGTGTTCCGAAATTATTTGGACAAGTTTGTCATAGTCTTCTTGGACGATATATTGGTGTACTCCAAGACAGAGGAATAACATGAGCAACATCTTAGAATGGTGCTGTAGGTGTTGAGGGAACACCAGCTCTACGCAAAAATGAGCAAGTGCTCATTTTACCAAAGGCAGATCCATTATCTGGGACACATTATTTCTGAAGAGGGGATCATTGTGGATCCTGAGAAGGTAAAGGCCATTCAAGAGTGGCCAGCACCAAGAAATGTGATAGAAGTTAGATCCTTTATGGGTCTGGCAGGTTATTATAGGAGGTTAATAGCCGGATTTTCAAGGATATCTCATGCTATCACTTCCTTGCAAAGGAAGGAGAAGAAGTTCCAGTGGACTGAACAATGTGAGAGCAGCTTCCAGCAATTGAAGCAGCTGCTCACTAGTGCTCCAATCCTAAATATTTATGATCCAAGTAAGGATTACATAGTGTGCACATATGCGTGTAAGGAAGGACTGGGAGGAGTTCTCAGCCAAGAGGGATCTGTAATTTGTTATGAATCCCAAAAGATGAAAGAACATGAAAATAATTATGCCACTAATGATTTAGAGATGGCAGCAGTTGTCCATGCATTAAGGAAATGGAGAAATTACCTCATGGGTAAGAAATTCGAATTAAGAACAGACCACAATGGTCTGAAGTATTTATTTGATTAGCCATCCCTAAATGCCAGGAAAATTAGATGGCTGGAAATTCTGTGCGAATATGACTTTGATATCAGGCATATCAAAGGGAAAGACAATAAAGTGGCTGATGCACTCAACAGAAAAGTGCATGAATTACATGCTACAACCATTAGCATGTACAGAACTGAGTTGAAAGACATAATTGTGGAGGCTGCAAGTGTTGATTTGCACTACAAAAGACTTGTAGCAAAGCTACAGTAGCGTGAGAGACCACAGGCCGAGGAAGGTTATACCTTAGGAACCGAGGGTCTACTTATGTATAAAAACAGAGTGTATGTACCCAATGACCAAGAGTTGAAGCTGGCAATTATAAAGGAAATGCATAACATGGTTTATGCTGGACATCCGGGATATCAGAAGACCATGGCAGCAATCAAAAGCCATTATTTTTGGCCAGGTATGAAGAAGGAAATTTCTGAATACATCGCCAGATGTATGGAATGCCAAAAGGTCAAGGCTAAGCACAGACACCCAGCAGGGTTGTTGCAGCCTTTACTTATTCCTGAGTGGAAATGGGATGTGGTAACAATGGATTTTATCATAGGAGTTCCCAGAACAAGCAAGCAGCATGATTCAATCATGGTGGTGGTGGACAAGCTTACTAAAGCTGCCCATTTTATTCCATTGAAAACCACCCACAAAGCAGCAAATGTTGTTGATATCTTTTTAAAAGAAGTTGCACGCTTGCATGGAATTCCTAAGACAATTGTGTCTGATAGGGACCCAAAATTCACTTCGAATTTCTGGAAAGGACTGTTCAAAGGATTCAGAACGAATCTAAACTTTAGTACAACATATCATCCTGAGTCTGATGGACAGACAGAAAGAGTAAACAGAGTAATTGAAGACATGTTGAGAATGTATGTGATGGATAAACCATCAAGGTGGGAAGACTACCTGCATTTGGTACAATTCGCCTACAATAACGGGTATCATGCATCACTGAAGATGAGCCCATTCGAAGCACTTTATGGAAGAATGTGCAACACTCCAGTGAGATGGGATAATCCAGCTGATAGGGTAGTAGTAGGACCTGGACTACTCAAAGAGATGGAAGATCAAATGATTAAAATTAAACATAATCTAAAAGCTGCCCATGATAGGCAGAAACGTTACGCTGATAGTAACAAAACCCATAGAGAATTCAAAGTGGGTGACCATGTTTTCCTGAAAGTGAAAACTAACAGGAGTTCCTTGAAATTGGGAAGTTGCGCCAAGTTGGCAACAAGATTTTGTGGGCCATTTGAGATCCTGGAAAGGATTGGGCCAGTTGCATACATTCTTGCATTACCTGCATATATGATTGTACATAATGTATTTCATGTTTCACTGCTTAAGAAATATATACCTAATGCTAATCATGTTATCGATTGGACTGTGATTCAGGTGGAACCAGAAGGTGTCATGCAAGTGCATCCTGTGCGCATATTGGACAGGAAAAGCAAACAGCTCCGGAATCGAGCTATAGAGTTTGTAAAGGTCCAGTGGACCTTGTATGGTCTTGAGGAAATGACATAGGAGCATTCAGATGTTATGCGGGCAGAGTACGCGCATCTTTTTGAAAATTTTGAAAAGATTGCAGATGCTATGTAAAGTTTCACTAAGGACAGTGAAAAAATAAGGGGAGGGGATTGTAGTGTTCCCCAGGGCCGAGCCCCGATGTAAACTATGATCTGAAAGAGATTGTAAATATGTGTTATAGGCTAGTGAGCCAAGGTTTGTATAAGCCAGTAGGCTTATGTGTTTGATTAGGCCAGAGAGCCTAAGGGTTGAAGGCCAAGGGCCTAGATTTTGTATCTGTATGTATGCAGCACATCAATAAAATATAAACACCCGCCAGGTGCAGACCAACCGCGATGAATGAGTGATGGGGGACTGAGCGTCAACAGAGTGGGCAAGGGATTAGGGGATGAAAGGTGGGAAAAGGGGATGAGTGTTGAGCCTAGGGGCTAAGCCTAGGGGATAAATATTATTTCCAAAAAGAGCCATGTGCATATTATTTTATCCAAAGTTCCTGGTAGGGGAGGGAACGTGCAAAGGGGATGCACACTGTGGAACGCATGCAGTTCCCAAGGTGACAAGTGTCAACCCTGGTGCATGCAAATATAATCGCTGAAATGAATTGCGTGATGGGGGGGATTCTCCATTCGGACCCGACCATCTGAGCGTGAACCCGCGGGGGAGCCTCTGCAAGAATACTTCTTATCATCCCAAAACAGAGACCGTGAGACTATCCCGTGATTGTTGAACCTGTTGGGGAAGCGCTTGTTGTTTTTCCCAATTGACTGTTGCGGCCAAGCAGTGTTGAATTGCGCGTGGCATACTGGCCAGAGTAAGCTTGGGCTGAACTTGTGTATGTCCCCTCTTCTGGTGAGGGAGGACTGTGGTTGGAGGAAGCAGGTTGTTAGGCCTGTGAGCAACTCTTTCCAGGTGGAAGAGTTTATTGGGAAGTGTTTTCTTCCAGAGAGTTTCCAGCACCAACTACGGGCTCTGAGACTTCCTGATCCAGCCTGTTGCTGAGACCCAGAGGGGGAGGTTAGCACCGATGGACTGTGCGTGTGAAGGTGTATACTCCCGGGCGGAATAGGAATGTGGGGAATGAGGGTTTGGTAGTAGTGGGCGTAAGATGGCATCTTTGGGAAGAATCCTTCCAAATATTTCTGTGTTGTCTTCCCTGTAACCTCAGCCTAGCCTAGGATTCCTTGCCTTGGGGTGGAGCTCGGTCCCAGCTTGGGGGTGACCCACTGTTGAGATGATGAACAGTGTGGTCTAAGGCTGGGAGGTTCATGGAAGGCCTGCACTTGGTTGGTGGATTTCGCTACTATTTCAAGATAAGTATTTAATTATGTTCTTATCACATTTCCACTTGACCGTGTTGTTTATGTATCATGTTTTCCATTGTGTAAATGAATTATTGTTAAATGGTATGGAATGTTTAATTATAGAAGTAACGAGATATGTTTACTCTGTAATTTAAATGTGTTAAATGCATGTGGTTATACTGGCCTTCATTTATTATTAAAAAGATGGGTACAAATTAGTATCCGAGCACGAGTAAGCTCCGAACTGTGAAAAGGTACACTACAACTATGGCTGAAACAGAGATGCAAATGACCTATGAGTTCAGTGAGTACATGCTTGGTGATAAAGTACTCCAATTGATGAATAATTTTATCCCTGAAGGACTGGTACCTGTGGAGAATATTTTTGTTAGAAATGATGTGTCCATAAATCCTACAGTGATTCCCAAAGATGAAAATGTTGAATAATGCAACATTGGGACAGAACACGAACCAAGATTCATAAAGTTGTCCAAATAAATCTCCCCCAAGAACAAGGTTGAATACTTGCACTTGTTCAAGGAATATTTGGATGTCTTTGATTGGAAATATGAATACCTAAAGACCTATGATATCAACATTATACAACATAATATACCACTCACAACTGATACTAAGCCTTTTAGTGAGAAGTTAAGGCAAGTTAACCCCTAGTTTCTACCAACCATTGACAAGGAGGTGTGGAAGTTACTTTATTCCCAAATCATCATTCCCCTTATATATTCTAGATGGGTAGCGAATTTTGTCCCATATAAGAAGAGGAGTGGAGAGATAAGGTTATGTGCGGACTTCATAAACTTGATTAAATTCTCTCTAGAAGAAAATTATCCTTTTCCAAAAATGGATCATATACTTCAGAAAGTGATAGGAGGAAATATGATTTCTATGATGGATGGTTTCTCAACATATAATCAGGTAGCAATGAATCCTAATGTTACGGAAAAAACAACCTTCACAACCCCATGGGGAGCTTTCATGTATGATAAAATTACCTTTGGTTTGATAAATGCAGGAGCTACATTCCAACGGACCACACATATAGCCTTCATGGGAGAGAAGGATATATTCATTGTCATATATCTCAATGACATGACTATCTTTTGCAAGATAGATGAGGACCACATTGAGCACTTAAAGGAGACCTTTGTGAAGTAAAAATAAATTGGCTTATCTTTGAACAAAAATAAATCCTACTTTTCCATGATAGAAGGAAATATTTTGGGCCATATATTGTGAAAAGAAGGGGTAAAAATAGATCCATAGAGGGTATAAGTGATAAATATTTGTTTATACCAAGAAATAGAAAAGAAGTACATGAGCCATTTTCTGAGGTGAGACTTAAGTTTGTTGAATCTAATTGGTACAAAGATATAATTTTATATCTTCAACACCCACGTTTCTCACGCATATGGGACAAAGGCAAGGTTGGGTCCCTCAATATCAAATCTATTAAGTATTGGATTGTGGGAGAAAAATTATTTTGTAAGGAATTAGTAGGAATGCTATTGAATTTACTTACGGAAGAAGAGACCAAGGAGATTATTAATTAATTTCATAAGGGAATATGCATAGGTCATCATGCGTGGAGAGACACTACATACAAACTCCTCATAGATGGTTATTATTGTCCCTCATTATTTATGATGTAAATGGCATGGTTAGGGAATGTGTAGAGTGTTTAGAGTTTGCAGGGAAACATAAATTGAAACCTCTCCCACTCAAACCTGTCAAATAAAAAATGCCTTTCCAACACTGGGGTCTAGATTTAATTGGTGAAATTTACCCAAATTCAAGTTGGAACCACAAATGGATCCTGATAGCCATAGAATAGTTCACCAAGTGGGTGGAGGAAATCCCCACTAGGGAAACAACTAATTCAATTATCATCAAGATCATATAGGATAACATTCTATAAATATTTGGATGCCATAGGAAAATTATAACTGACAATGTCCAAGCTTTAAAACCTATCAAACTACTGTAGTTTTGTCAAAGTTAAAACATAGAGGTAGTACATTCCATTGCATACTATCCGTAAGGAAATGCCTTTGCTAAGTCATCCAAAAACAAATCTCATAAACATCATCAAGAAGGTTTTCTCCCAAAAAAAAAAAAATTGGGTTTCCCAACTAAAATATGTAGTCTCAGAGAATAGGGTAAGCATCAAGAGGTCTCTTGGTACGTATCCATTTTAGCTAGTATATGAGTTGGAAGCTATTTTTCCCATACAACTCAATCTTCTTGTGGTGAAACTACTGCAAGATGAAGAGGAAGAGTTAGATGATATGCATAGGAGAATTGAAAAAATAATTGAAGTACAATAGGTAAGGGATCAAGTACAATTTCAATCTCAAGGTCATCAAGCAAGGATGAAAGAAATATTTGACAAGAGATCCAAGGACAGAAGATTTATGACATAATATCTGGTACTAAAGTGGGACATGCGAAGAGAATCAAACTGAAAGCATGGAAAATTAGAAAACATATTTCTTAGACCTTTCGAGGTCGTTTCATTTCAATATCACAACACATGATCTAGTGCAATTGGATGGCGAAGTATTTGGGGATCCCATTATTGGGAAGTTCCTTAAACATTTCTTGCAATACTGAATGATGCAATTTTCCTCACCCTATAAGTAAATAAATATTTTACCATTCCTCTTATGTATTTTGAATTTTACTTCATTCACCATATTTCAAGCAAGCAACAAATTAGGGTTTCATAATTTAAGTTTTTTAGAAATTTTGTTTCACCTATCGAATTAGTGTTTCATTTACATAGGGGGTAATTTGTTTGTATGCACACTTCATAACTGAAAAAGAGAAGGCACTTGGTCTATTGTTCTCAATAAACCATAGGGATATGTTGTTCCTGCTTGAGTCGATGTTAGTATTGGTTTTGATCTAGTCATTAGAGTGCACGATGATTGAGACTAATAGTTTAAAATTTAAGAAAAAGAGATCTTACATAGCTCACACATCGATGAAGAAGACATATTCTCTAGCGCCAACAAATTTACAATGAAAAAACCAATCCCTAAGGGCTCGAGAATCAATTTCAATACTTGGGTGCTTATCAGGAGCATCAAAGGATCTTATCTTAGTGACATTAAGTTCAATCCCTTGTCCGAATGGATCCACGTACTATAACCAAGGCCTAAAAATCAAGCGTAGGTGGAGGTTTGGGCCCAATCATCTAATGGTTCCAAGCGATATTGATCAATGGTGGAGGATGCAGGTCGCATCAGAAATGCTTATGAGATTTAATGCAACATCGGGGTGTGACAATGGTCTTAGGTTTTCACATTTCAAAGAGTAAGACGTGTCATGTGGTAAGGAATGGAAAGAAAAATCATTCCCTTAGGGTCATGAGAGTGGTATTCCAAACCTGTTGGGGTTTCATATCATCCAACTCACTTCCTATCTGACAGTTCACTTAGAAATACCTAGAGCCTTCATACTAGTCCACTTGGACACGAAGGAAGCAAAGAAGGACTTGATAGATCAACTATATGCATTTTAAGTTGGACAAAGATTACCAATTGTGTTAAGGAGGCCCACCATTATTCTCGATCACCATGTTAGATTCAAGCATACATATGTCAATCGCGAAAAGACATTTCACCACCTACATGGACCAACCCTAAGCTACCATGCATCCATAAATTCATGATGATGTTAGCTTGACATCATAATATTTTCACACATTTTCTAGATTTTAAAAGATCCAAACCATAGATAAAAATATGAGTGTGCAGAAAAAAAGGCACCGGAAAAAATGTTTTATGTGAGTGGAAAGATATGATGACAACCTGTCAAATCAGTTGGAAAAGATGGGACATATAACAAAATATCTAGTATTGTGTTTTCCCATTGTTCTCACCATCATACGCATTCCAAAGGTCTAACAAGGACCAATAATAGTCACCTCAACATGTGCATTCACACGAGACAAAGATTTTCATAAATCGTATTCAATATAACAAATCGTTGCATCTCATTAGTTACCTTCTCAAACACGTGGAAAGTTCCTATAAGATAAGGTAACATAGATCAACATCCAAACATATTCTAATTCTTTGGGTTTTAAATAAGCATTACTTAGATGACAAGTGTTTTTGATGATTCCCCACCTACATCAACTCTCTACTCAGGAGTGGGTTATTAACCATCATGGCCACAAATGTTGGGAGAGTGTTTTATTTGTTTCATTTTTAAAAGGATGTCCTTATCTGATATCAATATCATGATCTTGAAGGTGAAGGCATATTTAAGATTCCACCCTAAAGAGTATCGTCCAATCCCGTCAATGCACTGGAGAAGCTTGAAGAAGAGGATAGAATGAGCTGGCCCATTGTACCTGATGTTACCAAGCATTGTCAGTTGGAAGGAAATGTTTAGCATATTATTTTAGTAGTTGAATTACACGGATTATGATGTAAATATGGGAATCGATTGAGCCACCTGAAATTACTCAATCCAAGGATCAATTAGACTAGGTGAACACACCCAAAAAAAGTATCAACAATGCCCACATGGATGTAGAAGTTGGTTTATTCCCAGTAAAATATAGTAAAATAATTTTGAAAGTTGAAATCTATTAGAAAATGAGGCACATTATCAAGATTCTAATAGGATGAAATCAATTTTAAAGAAGGAGTATTGGTTTGAGAAAGTAGTTCTTCCTTAAGTAAGAACAACTATAAATCATTAGAAGGAACTCATTTTTACATTTGACACTTTGGGGAATGGAAAGTTTCTTATACCTAAGTTTCTTGACCAAATAGCCTCTCAGACACAACCTGATGTTTTGGGCTACAGTGTAAGGTAACTAGAGAGGTAGTGGGGGGGGGGCAGAGGGCCCATAGTGATAATAGTGGAGGTCATTCAATGTAAGGTGGGCTAGCTCCACTATATTATTAAATAAGACCCACTATGGTAGTTAGATATAATAAATGGGTAATTATATATAATAAATGTAAGAGGACTTCTTATAAGGTTCTACTTCTAGAATATTCCTCCTCTAGAATGTTCTTAGGTGATGGTAGCACTATATCAAGAGATTCAAGCAATGTAATGAGACATGAAGAGAATTATTGTATTTGGAGATGAATCTCATTAGGAGGATGCCCCCTCGAAGAGGCAAGTGAACAAGAGAGGATCCCTTCCATAATAGGATCCATTGTATGGTGTTTCCCTACCTCAAGGGTTTGATATAATAAAGTTGTGGTTTTCTATATGGTTTCATAGATCTTGTGTGGTGATTGTATTCAAATATCTTTGGATCTATTGTGCATTTAGTATTTGTGGTGATTATATTTGTAAATCTATTCAGGTTCTTAACAAGTGGTATCAGAGCACTTTCCTTGGGCAGACATTGTGGGCAAATAATTTTATTTTTGCAGATTTTTTTTTTCGGAGCAGAAAAAAGAGGGCCGTGACATTCTCGAAGTTTTTGGTATATTTATGTGTAAAATTTGCAGAAAAGGGTTGTAGATATTATTTCCTCTCATAAAAACACCCAATTTGAAAAAACAAATCGTCCGAAATGGAGTCCGGAAGGTCAAGATATTGAGGTTTTAAAATCTGCAAATTTTCAAGGTTTTTTCTGCGGACGGTGGTGCGATTTGTTTTTATTTTTGTAGTATTTGGAGGCCGAATTTTCCCAATAAAGTTACATATATGAGTTCCTCTCACAATTTCACCCAATTTCAAAAAAAAAATCAGCCGAAACGGAGTCCGGGAAGTGAAGTTATGATCATTTTAACTTCAATAGATTTTTAGGGTTTTTTCCAGAAAAAGCCGTGATTTTCTGCCGTAACTTATTGGGTGAGTTCATAGGATGTTAAGATGGCTATTTATTCTCAAAAAAAAAAAAAAATTCTTGAATCATTCAAAGCCCAATTGTTTCACACATTGGATGCATTTGCACATGGCCTCACAGACCGCCTCACAGACAATCTCAGAGGCAACTTCCATGATAGTTTTCGTAGTATTCAAGATTCATTGAATAACATGCAGGAGAGATTTCTTATGGAAGGTCTCATGAATGCATATAATCAAGAAATATATGCTCGGTATGATTTTGAGGCCGATTGTGATGATTGGTATATGGATAGTTGTCATTTCTGGGATGACAACCACTTCCATATTTTATTTGATGACTCTACTCCACCTTCTGTAGAGAACATAAATGTCCCACATCAAGAGCTAGTCACCAGCATTCAGTCTGCATATTCTACAATGGTATTATTCCTTCCAGATTCTTCTACGAACCTTTTCCACTATGTGGATGGATCTTCTTATTTGGATCCACATGATAGGTGTCAGTATTTGGAGCATCATTTGGAGTTGGTTATTGGGTTCCAAAATCTTCCACGGGGAGTTCACATGAGCACTTGGACATGGGACCCGGGCTTACAATGGTGGTTGGACTACTTCAACATGGTGGATTTCTTTTCTACATGGGACCTTGGTTCTTCAGTCTTCTTCAGCATTATGGTCCACAATTATCCATGGGACCCTGGTATATGGTTGTACATCAAGCATTGAGGACACCACTTTCATAAGGGGGATGGAATGTAAGGTAGCTAGAGAGGTAGCGGGGGGGGCCAGAGGGCCCATAGTGATAATAGTGGAGGTCATTCAATGTAAGGTGGACTAGGTCCACTATATTATTAAATAAGACCCACTATGGTAGTTAGATATAATAAATGGGTAATTAGATATAATGAATGTAAGAGGACTTCTTAGAAGGTTCTACTTCTAGAAGATTCCTCCTCTAGAATGTTCTTAGGTGATGGTAGCACTATATAAAGAGATTCAAGCAATGTAATGAGATATGAAGAGAATTATTGTATTTGGAGCTGAAGCTCATTAGGAGGATGCCCCCTCGAAGAGGCAAGTGAACAGGAGAGGATCCCTTCCATAATAGGATCCATTGTATGGTGTTTCCCTACCTCAAGGGTTTGATATAATAAAGTTGTGGTTTTCTATATGGTTTCATAGATCTTGTGTGGTGATTGTATTCAGATATCTTTGGATCTATTGTGTATTTAGTATTTGTGGTGATTATATTTGTAAATCTATTCAGGTTCTTAACATACAGGCTGCAAGAGATTCATCCTTTGCATTATGCTTTATTTTTTTCTTTGTTTTTGTGTATGTGCCCTTGTAAAATCCATCCCTCTCATTTCATGACTTCTTGTATCAGATCCACACTAATAAAAGACCGAGCAACAAGTTTATGACATGTATAATGTTACTGCGTATTGTTTATCTTATTATGTTGAAGTTATTTCCTGTTACTGTATGACCCATTCATGCAATATTTTCATGTGTTTAATGATGTGCAGAGGGTACCTCCTTGGATTTAAGTGTATAAAAATGTTCATTGTTTCATGCAGCTTTTATTGATCTGATATATTTTTCAAAACGATTGAATTCTTAATTGCTCAACACATTATTCTATCCATAGCTTGTGATATTCATGTTAAAGATTCCTCACATGTCTATCTTGGATTTCCTCTAAATCCTCCCCTTCTCAAACTTAAATCCAATTGTCTAAAGCACTCGTGGAAATGTGCCTCTTCAAATTGAATGTAATGGTATTAGTTTTCATATTGTTTGAGGGATGAGAGTTTTATAGGAGAGATATAATTAGATAGAGAGAAACTTTCCCAAAATTTTGAATAATTTGTTTTGTTAATCAAAATGGTTTTAAGATCCACTCTGGGTCTTATCCCTTGGGGTCCCTCGACATAGTTCCATTATAGCCTACAATATCCCGGTGGATAAAAAAATTCATGAGATGGAGTTAATAACTATTGTACATGTTTTAAAGATGTGGCAATACTACTTTTTGGCTAGAAGTTTGTTTTTGAAAACATATAATATTATCCTTAAGTAATTTTTCGATCAACAAACCTTGAATGCAAGACAAGAAAGATGTTCAGCCTTCGTAAGTGACTATGAATTTGAGATAAAACATATTAAAGGAAAGAAAAACAAGTTAGGATATGCATTCAATAAGAAATTCAATGCAATTCATAGTAGCGACATACAAATTTAATTCAAACAAAGAATTAAACTAGTAGCCGAAAATGATGAATTTTATAAGAAATTATAGGAAAAAATTCAGAATAATGAATAAGTTGAGAAAAAATTGAAATTCATAAGCAATGAGGATGTTTTAGTGCATTATAAAAATATAATTTATTCTCCAAACAACATAGATTTGAAGAATTTAATACTGGTTGAAATACATAAGAAACCTTATTGAGGTCACCTAGGTTACCAAAAGACTATCAGAACCCTGGACGAAAAAACATTGCCAACATGCAATGAAAAGTGACATAGCTTAATATCTTGATATTTTCCTTGAGTTCCAATAGGTTAAAGTTGAGTACCACAATCCAACAAGATTATTGCAGCGAGTACCCATTCTTGAGTCGAAATGGGAAGTAATTAGGATGGATTTTACTATAGGATTTCATACAACTAAGAAACAAAATGAATCTATAATTGTCATAGTATAAAAACTGACTAAAGCTTCACACTTTATACCAGTGAAATCAACTCATAAAAATATAAACATTACGAAAATATTTATGAAAGAAATATTTAGGATGCATAGTTTTCCCAAGATTATAATTCTCGACGGGGAAATGAAATTCACTTCGAATTTATGGAGGGAATTTTTCAGTGGTTTGGATACTCAGTTTAATTTTAGTCTCACATATGATCCTACAATGGACGGTCATACTGAAAGAGATTATCAAATTCTAGAGGACATGTTGTGAATGTGTGTGATGGATTGTCCCACAAAGTGGGAAGAGTACCTTCATATGGTTGAGTTTGCATATAATAATGATTATCAAACATATTTAAAGATGTCTCTCTTTGAGGTGATGTATGAAAACAAGTTTCGAACAATTGTTAGTTGGAAAAACACAATTGGCATGATATTTTGGGTCCAAATATGCTAAAGGAATTGGAAACAATTGTTCAAAAAAATAAAAAATTAAAAGCACATAGTAAAAACAAAAGAGTTTTGTAGATTTGAAAAGAATACATGCATAACTCAATATAACGGATCATGTTTATCTCAAATTCGAACCTATAAATAGTTCATTAAAGTTGGGAAAGAATACGAAATTCGCAACACGGTATTGTGGACCATTTCAAGTTCTTGATAGAGTGGGGTGAGTGCCCTATCAACTTGCTCTTCTGGCCAATTTAAAAATTCACAATGTGTTTCATGTTTCATTGTTAAAGAAGTATGTACATGATCTCACTCATATTATAAATTGGAATGCGATTCATGTGGAACCGCATCGAGTTTCACGTGGAAGTGCTACATATTCTTGACAAGAAGGAAATTGTTGTGGAGAACTGAGCCATCGCTCAGGTTAACGTGCATTGGAGGAAATTTAGTTATGAGAAGTTTACTTGGGTAATTGAGGAAGCCATTACTATTCCAATATGCTCAAATTGGAACATAGAAGATGATGTTCAATTCAAGAAGGAGAGGATTTAATGTTCCTCCTTTTACAAACATTAAAACATTTTAATTGTTGATAATTATGTTCTGAAATTTTTTGGGAAAAGACTTATGTGGAAATTATATAATCATAAACAATGATGATGATGAATATTTTTGTAAATATTTTTCATTTATTTATTTTATTTAACTAGAAACTAACTAGAGAATCCGATTACAAATAGTAAATCAATATTCCATAGGTTAGTGAAAAGGGATAAAAACCCAATAAATATTGCTCATGGGATAAGTGGAACCATGATCCCAAAGGTGTGGAATGTGAGGGAACAAGATAGCATAAAGTTATGAGAAGAATATTCTCTAGGCTTACCTATTTTATACAAGTATAGAGTAGGAAGGACGTTGTTGAATACTTGTGAGGAATTGAGTTTGATGGTTCTCATAAATAATCAAACTATTATATTTTTTCGAAAATGTTATACAATTTTGAGTCCCTATAGAACAATGAATTAGGATGGGGTCTTACAAAAACAAATAATCTTAGTTGTTAGACTCTAAGGTTGAGAGGAACTAGTCCTCAACTTATTCATTTTTACTGTAGAGAATAGTTGCATATTTAATAAAACACTCAAGATTATTTAAATACTGGCATAATTCATTCATGTTTGAAACAATAAAATATTTTGTTCTTTGATCTTGAACAAATTCATAAATAAATGTCACATTGATAGTGGTGTTATCATTGTCTAAAAAGGATAAACAAATGAAAGAAATCACATACTAGAGTTGTAAATATTGCACAAAGATAATCAATAATTTATTTCTTTTAAGTTGATATTATAAGTTGGTATTATAGGGGTCCTTTCTTGATTTGCACTCTTCGATATGGTGATTTATTTTCGGAGAATAACTTGTCAAAAAGGACTTAAGAGTACATATGGAATAAACACACACACACAGACACACATATATATATTAGAGTACTTAAACAATATTGTTGTTCATGGAATAAAATGTACCCGAGTGCTATAAGGTTCATAACTAGAAAGGCATCTCAAAAATTACCTTTAAAAGGTACAACATAAATGTTACAGAGAAGCTACACCATAAAACAAAATATCCTAAAATATATATAAATACTCTTTTTTAAGTAGTCTTACAGAGAAACTACTCCATAAAACAAAATATCCTAAAATATATATAAATACTATTTTTTAAGTAATGACCAGAAAACTAAGTATGCCATGAGCAGATTTAGGGTTTATGTTTCCATAAAGAAGAGAAAAATGAATAATAATGAGGTAGAATATAGTACGAGCATACAAAAATATTCTAAATCAATCCAAAGGGATAGCACATAATTTAGTGAAGAAGTATGACAACCATATGATAAAAGATCAAAGTATATAATAAAACCTTGTATCTAAAAATAAATAGGATGCCTCGTTGACCGAGTTGGGAGAAGTGTAACGAACCTCCCATTTCGTCATGACAACAAGCGTCACATAACAAGTGTGGAATTTACTTTTTTGGTGTGTGTGTGTGTGTGTGAAGGTAACAATGTCATTATACTCGACAATGCAACATGACGATGAAAAAGGCCCAAGCAACTCACGCAACAACAACATGACGACCCAACATAGAATCACATCAATTACCTGGAAGTAATGTACGAACTCAACCGACAAGAATAAAAATGACTACCCGCCCGTCTTACCCTGCAATGGTTAAGACCTCTAGGACACATAAGAAACGCTCAAGTCTAGGTTCCCATTGATTTTGAACATTTAAGATCTCAGGGTTGGTGACTATTCTGAGGAACAAGGAGGTGTCTACATCCCACTAACACAATCAAGACCAAAACTAAATATGTTAAATCAACAACATGAATAACAATCGTTGCACGATAACGTTCTATGAATCGATCGCACATCACATAAATTCCACGATGCAAGAAAAATTGATTACTAAATCCATCGTAAAACAACATAAGTTTGTGCGCAATGTAATCAACTTTATTTTAATTCAAGGTGAAATGGTAGTCATCTATGTTACTTCAAGGCGTGGGATTAATCATTCATTAAAATCAACTGTAGCTAACATTTTTAGTGGAGGATGAAGTAACTACACCCATGACCGTCCATACATATCGTGATGCAAGTAAATGTCAATTAATTCATGGAGCAAGGTAATCAATCACATAATCCATCTCACCCCCTATAATTTCATGGTGCATAAATTCTATTATAACTATACAATTTTCTCATACTTCAACATCTCTTAATGGCGCAAGAGTAACTCACTTTGTTTAAGAGCATTAAGAGAATAATTACATAATCGACCATGCTTCTCATTTATTCATGACGCAATAAAACTATCAAATCAATTCAAGATGCAAACGAATTAAGAGCTACATAACCATGACTCCAACAATTCTCCATTCATTTTTTCATTTTGATGATATTCTTAATATGGTGCACAAATTGATCTATGAAAAAATTTAAGGTAGATATACATATAAATCTAGATCAGTTTCTAAACATACAGTTCTTTCCTTTTATTTATTTTATTTATTCTTGTCTTGGCATATGTCTCAATTATAAATTAGTAGAGGTGTTATTCATACTAAATTTAGTCACCTTATTTATTAAAATAAATAAAAACAGAAAGGTAACTTGGTTGTTTTATGAAGAGACACCTTGAACTGGGATAAAACTTTCTTTTTTTAAAAGCAGGTCAGGCTTAATCCCTTCCTGCCATCTATCTGAAAAATACATCCTCTTAACACTAAGAGGGAATAAGTGGATGTCTTCTAATTAACAATTGTCATTAAGACTCCTCATGCAAGCTTACAATAGTCATTACAATAACTGATTTTTATACAATTGAGTTCAAGGCATTCCAAAAGTTCCTTGAAACCCTAATATAGTCTTGTCTCGAAGCCATTCAAGGGAAGGGAGTGATTAAAAGTTGTAAAACAAATTCAACTAAAGCCAATATTTTAAAATGATTTAATTATGTTCATCAATTCAACTGTTATAGTATTGTTATAATAAAAAAAAGGTGGGTACGCTACCTTTCTTAATTATAGTTGTAGTCACAACATCCATCATTAAAGCATTAAACTGATATAAAAATTAACCATGCCCTGTCACTCAGGTATTTCAGAAAACAACAAGGAAACCTCACTGCCATTTTACGGCTTCCATTCTGACATCTCAACCATAACAAATCACTTCTACTCTATGGTAAATGAAGGTGCTATTCAGAAAGTTAAAAATGATGACACACCACAGAATCTGCCCCAAGTCATTCACAATTACTGTTTAAAATTTTCTGCCAGATAGGTAGAATGCGGGTTTAACGTCCTAGTTTCATTAAAGGTGGGGAAATGCAGAGAGACAGCGGCCCAATCATTGGGTGAATGCAATGGCGTTAGGGTAAAGAAGGTAAGTCATCAAAAATTCATAGGTGGAAAGGTTTGGAGCCTGTGCACGTTTGGCCAAGAAGAAATTTAAGATAAATACGCCAAGATGAAAAACAATACGCAGTCCAACATACAATCATATTAACAAGATTAAAAATGAAGGCAAGGGTGCGCTCGGGCTCGTTTCGGCCACCAAAAGATGGAGAAAACCTCAAAGATTGAAAAACAAATGCTGCCAGCATTAAATCGCAAGAAACCCAATTCAATTCATTTCTGTTTCCGACCTTACAACATTAGCTATCTATCATTGAATTTAGATATGCATGTGTACTCAATATGCAGACTTAGAAATTACCATGGTAATCTATCAATGAATTCATATATGCATGTGTGAAAACACTACGCAAACTCAAAAATTAAGTGTTTCTCCATCTTCAGGATGAAAAAATGAAAATGTAGATAGGAATCCATTGGTTGCCCAACTCCAGAATACCAAATGTAAAAAGAAAAATGTAGACATGAAGTCATTTCTTTTTGCCAGAATACCCATGCCACGCATCATTATATATAAATTCTCTGTCACTCAAATCATTGCCACTTGAATGGTAATAAACATAAGTCAAATAATCACTTTTAATATATTTATAATGGTCGGGCCAAGAAATGTCGAGTAATCAACTCCTTGATATCCCAAAGCAGAGCATAAAATCATTGTCTCAAGTTAAAATGTAGGTATGAGGTCAATTGCAGACAAGGTAGGGATGATCAATTAAGCGCATGACTATACCAACAAGGACGCAAGGAAATCCATATGCAAAGGCACCTTTCCTATTACACGCAAGTCAAACAATTTGCCTAAGACAATAACAGAGGTAGACGGCTAACAGGTGTGTCCTTCGCTCATCATCCTTGCACAGAAAAGCAAGGCATTGAGATCCATAGATCTTTTAACTCTAAGGCGATGAACATAGATCAGGCTCCTGGTCGACTGCTCAGGTAAGGACTGGCGAGGTAGGGACGAAAGGAAAAACAATCGCATGGGTCATAGTTAAACCACAGGGCTATCAAGTTATGTGGGGACAAAGGCAATGAGAGTCAACAATCATCGAGCTAGGCTAAGCAAATTTCAGTTATTAAATTTTTTAAGATAACTCAGTTTACTTCTCCACTAAATACGTAGATCCATGCATAAGTCCTAATACATTCTACCATACAAAAATGAAAAGCATACCATTGCCTAATTTCCCTCTCTGAATGACTTCCCA
This sequence comes from Picea engelmannii, assembly GCA_009831015.1. Taxonomy (NCBI): domain Eukaryota; kingdom Viridiplantae; phylum Streptophyta; class Pinopsida; order Pinales; family Pinaceae; genus Picea; species Picea engelmannii. Next base: position 74,159 of record ML787270.1, read on the forward strand.
TGCTCCGTACAACTCTCTCCCCCTAGGGGTACCTTCCAGCCAATTCTAGGGGTACTCTTCTTCCCCCTTAGCCCCTCAAGCCGTAAAGGGGCCACACACACTAATCAGAGGTTTCATCTAGCTCCCAGCATGCCTCAGAAGGCCGAGCTACCACTCCTCATCGAGCTGGATGTCCCAACTCCCACAAGTTAAGTCAGTCAAGTGAATATTTTTGTAGTGTAACGTTACGCAAACATAAGATCATCCAACCTCCATCACCTCCCTTCATTATATAGAGTTTTGCGGTTCCTTACTTTCCAAATTTCTCTTTTAGTTAAGTTTTTATAATTAAATTCCTAAAAATTCTTCTCCTACAAGTGTTACCCATCCGCTCATTCCTCCATTATTTAATTTCTTTAATTAATTAACTATCTTATTTCCCTCACCCACCTAGAGTTACTCCTAGAATCACTCCTAGGTGTCCCCAAATTCCCTTACAAGTTTTAAAGGCTTTCCCTATTATGAAATTGCTAATTTAGTTTAAAATTAGAAAGCTCTTAAATGTAGATTCTTTACTAAGTTGACTTCCTACTTTTTCCCTTAAGTTCCCCTTTTTTCCCTTTTTATGTTACCTCCTTTCCCTAGCTTCCTATTTTCTTGATTTTCCCTCTTTCCCCTTTTACTTAGAACTCAAAAGGGCAGGTGTGGAATTTAACCCCTTTTTCCTTTTATCATTAAATTAGTATATTTTAAATTATCAAAAATATAAAACAATTAATTCCCTCTTTACATTTTATAACCACATATTTTATTTTTTATGAATAAATTAATTTCTTACTCCCTTCATGTTACAAAATTTTATGAAGATCATAATTATTATTTAAGCTGTTTTTATTTTATTTTATCTATTTATTTATTTATTTTTATTTTTTTAAAGGTAGACAAAATTTTACCCCTAGCGTAACTTAGACTTAGAACTTAGATTTTTTACTATGCGACATTTAATTAGGGAAAATGTTTTAAAAAATACTTAACATATTATTCGTCCTAAGGCCATCTAGGTTCATTCCTCTATCATCAACAACACGACGTGCACTTTTGGATGCACCAGGTGCTCCAAGGGTGCCACTCACCTCATCGATTCCTTTGCGTGATGTTCCCTTCACGACGCACTACGTGCTCCAAGGGTGCCACTCGCCTCTTGACTGACTTGGTAGAAATCAATAACCCCTAGAGTCAATACTCCACCAGGTGAACTTGTGGGAGACTAAGGGCCTCTAAGTGTTATCCACAATTTTGGTCATCTTGATGATGTTATGATCAAGATATTCAATCAGAACACTTTCCTGAGAAAAGTTACATTTGTCTGCTTCCAGAAATCATGCTTTTAAGGGAGGTTCGCAGGATACCTATGTATTTTCCTGCGAGAATGCCTGATTCTCGCAGGTTGCATTAAGCTAGAGTGCGAGGGGTTCACACTGTACCTAACTCTCAGGGTGCGATCATCTTCCAAACGAAGGAAAAAGATAAATTCTCGATCCTTCTAGAAAGGAATCTTCTAGAAGGATGAGTTGGCTTTCGAATGGTTATTTAGGTGCTGGCATTCTAGATATCTTGGGATCATTTCCTATCCAAGTAACTAATCTATCTTATCCTATATATTGAGGATATTGATCATGGAAAAGGTTAAGAAGCAAGCTAACAAGAGATTGATTGGAGAATTATTGAAAACCTATATGAAGGACTGATGCTACAGCAGCTAGAGACAATAGCAAGGTCATCAAAAGTGGTTGATTTTCTTCATGCATGAGCAAGTGTGTGTGTCAAAGATAGGAGCCATCGAAAGGAGATCTACAACATCAAGGCTTAGGTTGTAAGTTTCACTTTCAATTAATTCAATACAGTAATATGTCCCTTTCCCATAAAGATGATGTCACTTTATTACATATCTCCTTGATCATATGTATAGATTAGCTATTGAATATATTGATTTGTTTTCACTTCGTTTGGTTTGTACTGTTGTGATCTGAACGACACAAAAGTGTTGGAGCGAAGCTTCGAACAACAGAGACCTAAGGAAAGCGTTCATAAGGTATGTCCATGATCCTGGTCTCTTAGTTCATTCAATAGGCTAGATCTAGGGAAAGTGTATTATTTTGTCCTGTTTTGTTCTAGATCCAGGTGGATCTAGGGAGATCGGTTTGTGTCCGCACTTACGGATTAATCCTGAAACAAAATTGGCGACTTCGCTGGGGATCTATTCCCTTTTTATTTATGGTTTTTGAATTTTCTGTGGCCATTTTCTCTATTTGCATTTTTCTCCTGTTTTGTTAGTGTCTGAGTCCTCAGGATATCCTGAGACACCTTCTGGGTCTATAAGCCAGTTTGAATTTTGCTTGTATTTTCAAAATTTTTATTATCTTCAGGAGTTCTCGCACTGTGTTCATTGACAGCCTGCGAGAATCCTATCTTCTCGCACTGTGTAACACTGCTTTCCTGCGAGCAAGATGTTTGAAAATTTTGAAATTGAGTTTTGATTTTTTCAATTGCTCAAATCAGTTGAATTGCATCTTTTTGGCTTATTGGATCATTGATTTATATATCTCTTGCTTTAGTTTTCTTTCTTGAACAGATTTATGGTTTCTAAGTCTTTCTTGCTCTTTGTAGCTTGACTTTCATTTCTTGGCTCTGATTGGCATTTTCATCCTCTCTGACTTCTGGAGTTGAGTGTGTCTGATTGGTTGAGAACCAATGATTGATAGAGAGTTAAGTACTTGAGGTTTTCTCTTTTGCTTGGTGGTTCGAAAGAACATTTTTATTCGCATGGGGAAGACTCATTGGTTTGCTTTTTGTTTTTACTTCCATTGAAAGAGTTGATTGGGTTGTTATTGTTTGATTCTATATGATTTGATTTTTTTTTCTCATTAATCAGATTTCTTCTTGGAAAGTGAACAACAAAGTTTTCTTTCAAGATTTTGTTTTTGTTTTTTCGAAAACATTGAAAATCAAATTTTAGAGTTTATTGAAGTATTTGAAAAAGACATATAGAGATTGTTCATTGATAAATGATTGTTTGCATTGACATCTGAAAGGAAATTGTACATTACATTGTAGTATTTGAGTTGATTTGGAAACTTTTCTCTCTCTCCCATAACTAGGATTCATGGAATGAAAAGAGTCATATTTCATTATTATCCTGGCATTATTTGGGTCAGAGTCATACATCATGAGTTTCACTCCTGTTACTTTTGAGTAATCAATAGCTCTTAAAAACATTGCGTAATCTTAAAATTGATCTAGTAACCCTTTTCTAGGGCTCTTTTACACCAACATATTAGCTAGGCTAGTGCTTTGGAGTAGGAAGAGAGATACACTCTCCAAAATCTCAAAAACACATAATAGCATCTTGAGTTAGGGAGTGTTAAATTCCATTGGCAACATATTGTCCTGGGACGCCCTTCTAACACAAGGGTCAAGCACTAGGTTGCATTGGTGTTGGTAGAGTTACTAACCTTGCTTTGTTGACATCGGTGTAGAGATTGCACGTATTACGGGGATCACTCCGAGCTATACCCACAATTATGAGTGGAAGCCTTTGAGTTGGTTTCGGGCTAGATACCCTACCCTTGCGTGTGGATCGGACTGATGACTATTCCCCCAGGTTGTTCTGTTGTTTCTGGTGACCTTAGTGGCCTATCTCTCTAGGTTCTTACCCAAGGTGACTGTGGAGGGGAAAGTCTTCACGGTACCTGGAATTGACGTTGATCAAAATCACTCGGGCTCCTTGGAGGGTATACCCACGATTATGTGTGAGAGCTTGCACTAGGGCGTAAGTCTGTTAAACAGATCGTCAACCTAACTTTTCCACCTTTGCCCCGCCCCTTCTTGTCTCGTTGTTGCGATGTTGGATTTCATCACCAACTAGTGGCTTCGAAATTAGAAGGCATTGTTTTCTTGGTGTTTTCTTCCTAGATTTTGTTTACTAGCACACATTGTTTGTTTCTCGAAGTTGACCATAGGATTTTCTTCACGGAGCTTGTTACTTGTTTACAATTGCTCCCCATGATGTTCACGTAGAATGCAAGGTTTATCTTCGGAACATCTGGACGCTTCACAACCCTTGCCTACCACGACACCTGAGGGTACCCCTGAAGGTTCCCCTCACCAGACTGAAATCCCGGTGGTTACTCCACCGCACGGGGAGACAAGTGACGTTCTAGTTGTCACCACACCACTTCCACAAGTCGAACGAACTGATTCTCTAGGAGATTTTTGAATTACCAATACTATAGAGGACTATCGCGTTCGTTGTGGTTAACGAAATTTTGGACGATTAAATCCTTCCGACGAAACCGTTGTTACATCTTCTGAATCAACTGTTGGGCCTTCTGATGGTGTAGTAGGCCAAGATCCTTTTTGGTCCGGTAATTTTTGACGAGTTCTTTTCGGTACAGAGTCACCTCCTGTCTACGAAATCAACCCTCCTGTGTCTCCTGAGACAGAGACTACACCCGAGACTACCACTTATCGTTTTGTTCTTCCTTTCGATATGGCCCACCTCGCGAATACTACGAGTGTCCAAACCGAAATTACTACAACTACTCTTGCTCCTATCAACACCCAGCGAATTCCTGATGTCATCCCGACATTACCACCCGGTTACCATGCGTTGAATGCTTTCTTGAATCCTCCCAATCCAAAACCTCTGCAAACCCCAGCTGGTTCTCCAGGTGGTCCTCCTTTTCCTGGGCACATGATTCTCGGTTTTATTCTGATACTCCCGTAGTTTCCTCCTGGTAATCCTAATCTTAGTGGCACTATTCCGACTGTTGCACCCAACACGCATATTCCTGTTGGTGGACAGGGTAGCATAGTTCCTTTTCCTTTTCCCGGACACCACACAGTTACTACACAACCTACGGTTGGCACACAACTTTTGGGTTGAACTATACCTACAGTGGGGGGACCAACCTCACCTTTTGGACAAAATATACCTCCTGAATTGGCCCAGTATTGGAATCAACTTCTACAAAACTTTCCTCAAAATGTTGGGGGGCAGCAAGATGTCCCTACCATTGGCCAACCTTATCCCAGGGTAACTAATCCTATTTGGGGTTTGGGACAAACTACTCAACCTCAGGTCCCTACTCAAACTCAAGGTCACAATCCTTGGGGTTACTATCCTATCCAGCCACCACCGAATCAACCAGGGCCTTCCCTCTATGGACAGTCCGCTTACGGTCCTACTAGTTTGTCGATAGGGCTTCCACCCCAAAGCCACCAGTATCCGCAAGTAAACTGACAGTTTCCTTTTCTTACTACCTTGGATTTGTCAGATTTGTCTAGGATTCTAAATGATCCTATTCGTTACTCTCCCCAATGGCTTGCTATTCCAGCTAAGCTTCCATCAGAAATTCCAAAATTCTATGGCAAGGCGGGAGAGGACCCAAATAATCATGTCATGAATTTTCATTTGTGGTGTTCGTCCAACTCGCTGATGGACGACTCCATTCGTCTACGTCTTTTTCAATGAACCCTTACCGGTTCGGCTGCGAAGTGGTATATTGAATTGCCACGAGGTTTCTTTTTCGATTTCAACACCCTAGCTATGGCTTTTCTCACACATTACCAGTTACCGATCCGTTACGATGTTGGAACTGAGATTTTGACTTCTTTTAAACAAACTAAAGGTACTCACATCTCAGATCATATACATGAGTGGAGACGGTGACGACGTCTCATTAAACTTGAACTCCCTGATCAGTTACTGGCTGAATGGTTCACGAAATCCTTTGTGAACGAAATTGGAAAAGACATTGCTATGGGTGGTGTTGTTACAGAGGAGTAGGCTATCAATCGTTCTCAGTATCTTGATCTCATTTATTCACAAATGGGAACACTTTACAACCTTCTACCTGAACTACCCCGTCTTGGTACTTCCAACGCTTCAACTGCTCCAGCTGGCTCGCATGCAGCTGATGGTGTGACTGGTACTACTCATACCCACTCACATTCTGTTGCAAGTACAACCCCCAAATCAACATCTTCTAATGTTCAAACTACTCCATCTCCTTCTCCTCCCACTGGTAAAACCTCTGAAGTGAACGTTGTTCAATCTACGTCGACCGGTAAAAATAAATCAAAGAAGGGGAGAGGCAAGAATAAGGAGAGTAAAAATAATAATCAAAATGAGCAAACTAAAACCCCTCCTGTTGACGATCGGGATAATCGCAAACCACGTTACCCTTGCCTTATCTGTGGTGACGATCACTACACAAAGGATTGTCCTAGATGTGCCGAAGTTAATAAGTTCCTTCAAGGAATGTCGAAACCCTCTACACCGGCAGTCTTGTCCCAACCCTTCCCGCCTCAACAACAGGCTTCCTTGGTCATCCATGATCAACCATCTACTTCTACCACATCATATTTTTTGAGGTGCACCGGTGATTCTAAGAACAATGACGTTGCCATCGCAACTAGAGCCAAAGATTATTCTCCATCTAAGGAGAAGGTTGACGATTTACCTCCTTATTTGGTACAGCTCTCCTGCCAAATCCACCTATGAATGGTCCTCTTCATATCGAACGACCCAGCCTTGATACGGTCCTATGACCTCCGAAAGGTGTCGTTAAGAAATCGACATTAAATGCTCATGCTCGTGTGGCCCAAAACTATAGCATTGTAGAAGATCTCGCCCAAGCACCTTCAACGATGTCTGCCCTTGAAGTCCTTCAGTCTTGTCCTACACAACGAAGGGCTCTGTTGAAAGCTATAGGTGGAATTGATCCTACAGATAGGAATTTGATAGTCTTTGACTTGGAAGATCATATTCCAAGGTTACCCCCAAAGCTTGCATTTCAGATACAGGTTGTTGTCTCAGACAAGAACATCTGCCAAACTATTATTGATGAGGGTGCCTCTAGATGTGTAATGTCTTTTACTTGTTCGAAAGCCATTGGCTCTCCTCCTTTAACTGAATCAAAAAATACTTTGAAAGCCTTCAATGGCTCGGGTTTTAAGACTTACGGTGTTCTTCCCTCGTTGCCTGTTACTCTCGAAGGTAAGACCGTCCAGGTTGAAGTGGAAGTTTTCGATGCTCCCCTATATTATAATCTTCTTCCTGGCCGTAGCTGGGTAGATTCTATGCGTGTTGTTGTGTCAACACTTTTCCGGGTAGTCCATTTTCCTCATCAAGGAAAGGTCGTTACAGTTGATCAACTTGCCTTCTTTAATTCAGATACTCGCACTGGAAATGTGTCGTTTATAGCTAAAACCCCACTGGGTTACGAGAATGTTGGAGTCGGTCTTTTAAAAGACTCTTCGTTAATGGGTACTTTTCCCATACCACCACCACCCGATATTATATGCCCATTAGTTGCTTCGATTATTATGATCTCCACCGTTCCTCATGAGATTCCAGTATCTTTTGATCCTTGGATAGTCCCTGATCCAGGAGATCATCCTCATTTCGGCGACGTCATGCCGTTAAGTCCAATTGAGTCTGCCTATCACGCGATTCAATCGACAACACCTTCTACACCTTCTCCAGAGGAGTTGTCTCCTGATCCTTTCCATGTTATCTTTCCCATTGACGATATGATCATGTCCGTCATGGCCGATACACCTTGGGATGATGGGCATCATCGTTCCATACTGTTTCTGGAACAACATACTCTCGAGAATTACCAGCGGATTTCGACTTCGCCGACCGTTGTTGTCATAACGACCGTTCTCGGATCTACATGTGATGTGTTTGTGGAAGGGAACCTCAACAATATTTCTCCCATGATACCCATTGATATTTCAGTTAAACCTGGGATAGTTGAAAATGTTCACATTGGAGCTTCATGTTCTCCAGAGGAAATTGTCACCTATACTACTTTGTTCAAAGCATTTCGTGATATCTTTCCCTAGAGTTATGAAGAGATGCCAGGTATAGACCCTGCTATTTTTGTGAATGATATTAAAATGTACCCCGGAGCTAAACCAGTACGACAACGCCTTCATCCTGTCCATCCACGTAAAGCGACATCCATTAAACTCGAAGTTGAAAAACTTCTTAAAGCTAGTTTTATCTATCTTGTGGCTTTGACAGAATGGGTTTCCAACCCTGTACCAATTGATAAGAAAGGTGGTAGTATACGCGTTTGTGTTGATTATCGGGATATTAACAAAGCCTGTCTGAAAGACAACTTTCCAATCCCTTTCGTCGACCAGATCATCGATGACTATGCCGGCAGTGAAATCTTTTCTCTCATGGATGGATTCTCTGGCTATAATCAAATTAACATCGCTCCCGAGGACCAACATAAAACTTATTTTATTTGTCCTTGGGGTACTTTCACCTACAGAAAACTTCCCTTCGGTCTTAAGAACGCAGGTGCAACGTTTCAACGTGCTATGTCTTATGCGTTTCACAATATAAATCATATCGTTCAACCTTACTTGGACGATTTGCCAGCTCATTCTTTACGCCGAGTCGATCAACCTAATCATCTCCAAGCAATTTTCGTCTGTTGTCGGTTCTATCGCATTCGTATAAACCCCCATAAATGTGTCTTTTGCGTAGAGTCTGCTCGTCTTCTCGGTTTCATTGTTTCACATCAAGGGATCCGGGTAGATCCTATTAAGGTTGAGGCGATTCTTAATCTCCCTCCTCCTTCTTCACTGTGCCAGTTACAAAGTTTGCAAGGGAAAGCAAACTTTCTTCGTCGTTTCATCCCGAATTACGTTGAAATTACTCGTGGTTTCACCCGACTATTAAAGAAAGATTCTGAGTTCGTTTGGGATTCAATTGCTAACAATTCTTTTGAGGCCTTGAAGTTATCCTTCACCAGAGCTCCGCTTCTCTTTCCTCCGGATTATAGTCGTGATTACTTTATGTATCTTGTTGCCTCCGAGTATACCATTGGCATGGTTTTATTTCAAGAGGATGATAACCACGATGAACATGTTATATATTACTTGAGTAGAAGTTTATCATCAACGGAAATCAAGTACCAACACGTTGAGAAACTGACTTTGGTTGTTGTTCAAGCAGTTCAACGTTTTCGTCATTATATTCTCTCCAGAAAAAATACAGTGATTTCACATTGTAACCCCATGCAACATATATTGACACGTCAATTCCCGGGGGGCAAGTATTCCAAGTGGATTGTCATTCTCCAGGAGTTCGATTTGGAATTCGATCGCGCCACGTCAAAGAAATCCTTAGTTTTTACTGAGTTAATTTGTGATTTTCCCGACTCTGCCACGAAAAATGTAGCAGTCGATTCATTACCTCATGAATCGCTTTTCCTGATCAACACTGATGATATTTGGTATGGAGATATCATTATCTATATTCAAACCCAAACTTTTCATCCTGTGTTGTCTAGTAATGAATGACGTCGTATACGTTATCAGGCTCGCCAGTACATTATCCTCGGCGATACTCTTTACCGTCGTGGCATTGACTCTGTCTTTCGGCGTTGTTTGAATTTTGCCGAAGCTGAGAAATCTTTGAATGACTACCATTCTGGAGCATGTGGTGGTCATATGTCTGGGTATGCTACTGCCCAGAAGATCTTGCGTGCAGGATATTTTTGGCCTTCCTTATTCCATGACTGCATTACTACTGTTCAGAAGTGTCATGCCTGCCAGACCTATAATCAGAAGATTCGATCGCATCCTGCTCCCCTTCATCCTGTAGTCTCAGTAGGTCCTTTTGCAAAATGGGGCATTGATTTCATGACATGACACCCTCACTCGGTCGGGGGGCATGGTTACATTATTGTAGTTGTTGATTATTTTACAAAGTGGGCCGAGGCGATGCCAACATTCGATAATACTGGAAAGACTGCAATGTTATTTCTTTTCAACCATGTCATAACTCATTTTCGTGTTCCTCAGGCTATCGTTACCGATCACGGTAGTCATTTTAGGAATTCATTGATGTCTGAAATTACAGAAAATTTGGGTCTTCATCATGATAGCTCAACACCATATTATCCACAGGCCAATGTCCAGGTCGAAGCAATCAATAAGGTTCTCATAACTATGATTCGACGGATGATAGGCATACATAAAACCAGCTGGCACACGATGTTGTTTTCAGTATTGTGGGCATATCAAACATCTGTTAAATCCGCTACGGGATGTACACCCTTTCGATTAGTTTACGGCATGAAAGCCATTCTGCCAATAGAATGTGAGATACCTTCTTTGAAGCTAGCTGTAGAACTCTTACCTAATACTTTTGTTGAAGAGGAACGTTTATTGTATTTGATGCGATTAGATGAAACCCGATGTGATGCCACTTTAGTAATAGAAGCCCAAAAGAAACGCGTCAAGGCGCAATATGACAAGCATGTCAAGCCTCGTGTTTTCTCTGAAGGTGATCTTGTTCTTCTGTATGAACAGGATAAAGATGTCCTAGGAGCTAGGAAATTTGAGCCTATGTGGCGTGGTCCTTACATTGTTAGCAAAGTTTTGGAAAAAGGAGCGTATGAGCTAGTTGATTATGATGGTGTACCTTTGAGTGAACCCAGGAATGGGTTGTACTTGAAGAAGTACTATGCATGAGTTATTTATGCATGAGTGCTTGCATTTTATGTATCATACTGCGTGTGTCTGTTACTTTAGTTTTGTTTTTGACGTTATCTGGTCTCTTCCCTTACGTAACGTTGTGTTTGATTTCCAGATGTCGGAGTATTCGCTTCCTTATATTGGCTTCACTGATGGAGCTAGCCGTAGTACTCGGAACTTAGCTTCCGCTGCATGGGCAATCTATGCCCCAACAAACGAACTCATATCTCTACGAGGTATATGTCTTGGTCGAGCAACCAACAACATCACAGAGTATAGCACCGTTGTTGAATTATTGGTTGATGCTATCTCTCTTGGAATTCGTCATTTGGTTGTGCGACTTGACTCGCAGCTTGTAGTACTACAGCTCAGTAATGTGTATTCTATTCGAAGTCCTACTTTATTAAGGGTATATTTGCGGATTCGCTTCTTGGAACGGTAATTTGATCACATTGAATATCAACATATTCCTAGACGTCTTAATACATTAACTGATGCTTTAGTTAATTATGTATTGGACAGGCATTTAAATTACTTATAAATAAAACACATTAAAATGTACACAATGTAAAGAAACCGGTAGAAGCCATGTATATATATAACGATCAAAAGAGTTTGTTTTTACAAAATGTTTGTCCGAAGACAAAAATATCAAAAAACTGAAGCTCCTGGCTTCTACATAGTGACGTCACGGATGACGTTCACGGTAACACACTAATGTCCTAGCAACTCTGCGGAGCAGTCGACCCATAGATGCAGAGACTCCCACAGTGTGACGCTGATCGCGTCGTGGAATCTCTTCCAGAGCCATATCTGGAACGTCTGCCATCAGACCCTCTAAATTCTACTCCACTGTCAGATAATCCTCGGCGTATTGTGGAACTGCTACTGCTGCCTCTCCTCATTGCTGGATAGGAGAACTGCCAGCAGGTCGATATGGTCCAACGTCTGTGATATCAACAAGTATTTGGTGTTAGTCTTCGGGTAAAACTATAAATCAAAAACATTTAAATATGATAAAAATTCAAAAACATTTAAAAACAAAAACTTTGTGTACTTCTTACTGAGATCTCTGCATTGAGCATCTTCAGGAAGTGCTAGATCTGTATCCCGTCGGAAATCCAGTCCGTCATATGCGTAGTCGTCCACCATCAACATTTGGTTCTGCAACCAGTCAAAGAAAACATCGTCATATTTGACGATAGGACCTGCCACATGTCGGGCCATGAGCCGACACCACCGTAACATCCTCGGATCTCTAGGACCCGGAAAATGCCACTTATCCTGCAATCGAAGCACAGGGACCCTCTCTAAGAAGAAGGACACTAGAAAAGACCCATATCCAAACTGTTTTAGCTCTCCACGCCTGCCCTTGGTCAATTGTTTCTTGATACTACGCAATACCGCATCAGCCCAATTAAATACCCGGGGCTCAGTACACTCGATGGCGTACTGGAAATAACTCTGCAATGCCATATGGGGTGCGACACTTCCAACCATCCGAACAATCGTAAAGAGAATGGTGCGGAGAGTCAAGTCAGTTACTCCCCATATTGCCACTTTCCCTTTCTTTCTTTCAGCCTCGGGTACACAATATTGGTTGCAGTATTCACTCATTGTCAAACCGCCCCTTCTGCTGCCGGTCAAACTGACATAGGACCCTCGCCTAGATAAACCGGTCAAGAAATATATGTCCTCAATGTCAATAGTTAATGTGTGAGATCCAACATTAAAAACTTGCTGGTCTGGATCCCACATTCGGACTAGATACTCCAGTAATCGAACTTGGGCTCTCATGCCCGGGATACGAAAATATTTCAAGAGACCGCAATCTCTTAAAGCAGCGATGGTGGGAGGGTGATTTTTGGCGTTTGTATTATCCTCCTCATGTTCCCGTTCTTGCCACTCAAGCACCATACTTGTGGCTATTAACCTGCATAAGAGACATATGAAGATGGTTAATGATCTTAAACATGAAAAAATTCTTTCTATTGGCTAAATATTTTAAAAACTTTTTGAGTTCTGCGCTGCTAGTAGTTGCCCTACTACGCATAGTGTGAACTTCTCGCATGCGCCTTAGGGCCCACCTGCGAGATTGAGTCATTCTCGCAGGTCCCGTATGGTCGACCTGCGAGAATGCCTCCACGCGCATAGGGTTTAAAAAATAACTTAAAACTAAACTTTTAACCAATGAAATCGAAATTTTAAACCATGCAAAGATCAGGAATGGACAACTTACCAAAATGTTGTTGATGGCTCGGCAAATGATCACCCGTAGCTCCCGGAAATCGACACTGAATGCAGAGGGTAAAATGAGGGTTTTTTGAACTCAAAGGTAAAAGTGTGAAATGATATAGTAAATTTAGTTTTTCATTCATTTTAATTACTTTTTACTATATCAAATATGGGTTTTTTATGTTTATTCATTATTTAACTCTAATCACTAATGAGTGAAATGACTTGCAGGTGAGAAAGATGAATGATTATGGATAGGATTTTTCCCTGGTGTGGTGTGATTTTAATTATTTTCTATGGTTTTGATATAAAACCTCGAGCGCCTTTTATCTGTTCTTGCACTTGTGAAAAACATAAGAATGTGATTGAGCGTCGTTTTATCTCTTTTTCGGGCTCGTTGTGGTTATACGAAAAAGGAACCCCCCTGGAGTTATCTTTAATCTCTTTTCAGACTCTCTAAACAGGAAAAGATCGTCGAGCGACCTTGCTATTTTCACGCTCGATAAAGTATTTGAAGTATGCGTCCTTCGAGTGATAGTTTAACCCTTTTTTGGTCTCGTTGGACTATTGTACGAAAAAGGAACTGAGAGAGTTCTCTTTTAAGTGTTTTTCCAAACTCTATAATCTTGAAAAACCTTCGAGTTTACTATCTCTTGACTCGTTAAACAAACATTGACAGACCCGTAATGGGACCGAACCACTCCTTCTTAGGGTTCGTTAAAAATACTCCGAGGGACTCGTCCAAAGGATGAGCTTATATCAACAAGCATATGTGATCCTCTTCAAGCTTGCGTAAAAATAAAGAGGTACTTGCCAGAAATGGTGGGGGAAAATTTGGGAAAGGGATATGTTTCATCTTTGTATTAATTGGTAGTAAGTGTCGCTCTTGAACATGACACCCCTTATTCATCATTCGAAGCCGGTTTGGGTAATCCATTTGTCTCTCATTCGATTTGATGTAAGGTCTTTCCATGTGTCGTATATGAGTCAATGCTGCCAAATATTTGGTCGTGTCGTTCATATGTTCAATAGAAGTCCGTCTGAAACCTCTATTTGAGTCGACCATCTGCAGTTATCCATTCTCTTCGTGTCGGCCTTCCCTGTGTCCAAAGTCCAATTGCTACATACTCTGTTTCATTTTCAAACTCAATTACTCATTTTGTGTCATGGATGGGGGATACATCAAGGCCCTCCTGTGATGAGTCTTGTTCCGTCGACTTCAACACATTATCTGGAATCAAGGCTTAGAAATTATTCAGTACCTTGGAGCTTGCATGCCTCAATGGAAAGTTTCCTCGCTTTCGACAGTGGGTTTACATCATTGACCTATGATTGAAATATTCGGTTGGATGTTCGACATCAACTCATTTATTCACAATCGATGGATTGCACTTTAGTACCTTGGGAGTCATTGACATCAATGGTGATTTCCCTCGCACTTGTTAATGGTTACATCAATGACCGGTAATCAAGTGGTTTCTACCATGTTCGACTTCGACACATGTGATCACATGGTTAGATTCGTACTTTCGGCAATGAGATTGAAGACCCTGGATATTGTCTTAAGTGATCCAGGTTGCGATGGAGTATCTATGATTTGTGACACATAGATCCACTGTGTATATTTCGTGGCTATGTCGTCTTGATTGAAAATTTGTCGCATAGATCCAAAATGTATTCAGGTGGATATGCTATATTGTGACAGCATGGATCCACAGCGTATGATTGGTGGCCATGACCTTTGTTTATGATGTCATAAATCTATGATCTGAGTATGGGAATGCCTGCCTCACAATTGGTATACATGATATTCTGCCGATGCTTGGATGTTTGCAGGTTTCCGATTAGATGTGCTCTTGGTTCTTGACACACACATGCAGCTTACAAAGTCTATCGACTGTCACTGGTTCAACTCTCAGACTTTAGGGGGCATTCTGTTATCCACAATTTTGGTCATCTTGATGATGTTATGATCAAGCTCTTCACTAAGAACACTTTCTTGAGAAAAGTTACATTTGTCTGCTTCCAGAAATCATGCTTTTAAGGGAGGTTCGCAGGCTACCTATATATTTTCCTACGAGAATGCCTGATTCTCGTAGGCTGCATTAAGTTGGAGTGCGAGGGGTTCACACTGTACCTAACTCTCAGGGTGCGAACATCTTCCAAAAGAAGGAAAAAGATAAATTCTCGATTCTTCAAGAAAGGAATCTTCTAGAAGGATGAGTTGGCTTTTGAATGGTTATTCAGGTGTTGGCATTCCAGATATATTGGGATCATTTCCTATCCAAGTAACTAATCTATATTCTCCTATATATTGAGGAGATTTCTCATGGAAAAGGTTAAGAATCAAGCTAACAAGAGATTGATTGGAGAATTATTGAAAACCTCTATGAAGGACTAATGCTACAGCAGTTAGAGACAACAACAAGGTCATCAAAAGTGGTTGATTTTCTTCATGCATGAGCAAGTGCGTGTATCAGAGCTAGGAGCCATCGAAAGGAGATGTACAACATCAAGGCTTAGGTTGTAAGTTTCACTTTCAATTAATTCAATACAGTAATATGTCCCTTTCCCATAAAGATGATGTCACTTTATTACATAACTCCTTGATCATATGTATAGATTAGCTATTGAATATATTGATTTTCTTTCACTTCGATTGGTTTGTATTGTTGTGATCTGAACGACACAAAAGCATTGGAGCGAAGCTTGGAACAACAGAGACCTAATGAAAGTGTTCATAATGTATGTCCATGATCTTGGTCTCTTAGTTCATTCAATAGGCTAGATCTAGGGAAAGTGTATTATTTTGTCCTGTTTTGTTCTAGATCTAGGTGGATCTAGGGAGATCGGTTTGTGTCCGCACTTACGGATTAATCCTGAAACACTAAGGAGTAAGGCCCCCACCTTATTGTGAGCCCCCTAGAATCATCGTGAGCGACTGTCGCAGTCTTCCCTCATGACATCGTGGGTCCTCTCAAACTAGGTAATCGTTAACCTACAGTTCGAGCCATGGTGGGAGTGGTAGTAGGCTGTGGCAGGGTTGTTGTCCACACCTCTCCCTCAACATATCTAGTAATCATGCATGACCCCTTTACTCCATATGTTAGTCTGGTTGGAAAGCTATCGTCAGCCTGCATCATCAACAAACCATGTCAGAACATATCCCTATCATACCATCTAATCAGATGTACTAATATCACAGTAAAACAATCAAACCCCAATAGTACACTCCCCAACTTGATCTAGAGTCCAAGGGGTTCCATCGATTCCTTGGCATCCTCTAGGTACGTAATCCTGCACACTCAGTAAAACCGAGTCAATAGCACTCATCTATGTCAAAGCGGTAAAACAACATGTCATCATCCCATAACGCCTCATAATCAAAATCAAAAGTTTTAATAGCATAATAATCCGGATCACTTGCGAGCAAGTGTCCTAAAGGAATAAGTTCATTTAGTGTTCCAAAGCGGGTTGTTACATACACCCCCTCTTGGTCTAAACTTCATCTCGAAGTTTCACAGTATAAATGTTGAAATAAAGTGTATCGTAGTATCATATGTCTATCGATCAAAAAAAAATGGAAACTGTTGGCGGATATCATAGGCATCCTCCCAGGTCACCTAGTGCAGACTATAATTTTCCCACTGGACCTTGACCTGATCTACCGTTTGACAACGTAGTTGTCGAACACGATGATCCAATATGTTGACCGGCTCAGCCGTGAGTGCTCCCTCGTCTGATACCTGCAAGGAACTCATGTCAATAAAATGTGTAGGATCACTAATATAATGTCTCAAAACAGATACATGAAAAACATTGTGTATACACCTCAAAGAATCAGGCAAGGCTAGTCGATAGGCCATGGGCCCCTTTCTCTACACAATATTGAAAGGGCCCATGAACCTAGGAGAGAGTTTAGCTCCCTTCCCAAACTTGTTCAAACTCTTATACAGTTTAACGCGAAAGAAGACTTGATCGTCGATCTCGTAACTACGGTCAACACGGTGCACATCGACATAACTCTTCTATCAATCCTGCACTTCTTTAATACTTTGTCTTATTGTTTTCATTTTCTCTTCCATTTCTTGGATTTCTTTTGGTCCCACCAGGACCCTATCCTCAAGCCCATCCCAACTCAAAGGCATCTGACATGGTCACCTGTAAAGAAACTTGAAAGGCACCATATTAATGGTTCTCTGGTAATTGTTGTTGTAAGAGAACTCCACGAGTGGCAAGAATTCCTCCCAACGCTTTTGTTGGTCCATCACGTACATGCACAACATGTCCTCCAAGGTTTGATTCAATCATTCAGTCTACCCGTCAGTCTCTGGGTGATACGCAATACTGAAGTTAAGTTGGGTTCCCAAGGCCTCTTGGAAACTCATCCAAAAGCATCCAATAAACACCGACCCTCGATCGGATATAATCCTCTTAGGCATGCCATGCAGCCTCACAATATCACTGATGAAAACTCTAGCTATGTCAAGTGCCTGATACATCATACACACAGGAATAAAGTGAGCACTCTCCATCAGAATGTCTACTACTATGAAAATCGAGTCATGTCTCCTTATCATTAGTGGCAATCCAACAATAAAATCCATCGAAATAACCTCCCATTTCGATTCCGGAATAACATGTGGTTGTAGTAATCCTGTTGGGTATCTATGTTTAGCCTTTCTTTGCTGACATTCTGGCCATATGTCCACATAGTTGACTATGTTTTCCTTCATTCCCTTCCAGAAGAATAAGGGTTTAAGGTCTACCCTCATCTTCGTGACTCCCGGGTGAGCCATGTAAACTTCTCTATGAGCCTCGCTCAGGATCAACATCCTCAACTCGTTGTTCGGCAATCCATAGATATGATTTTTAAACTTCAATAAACCATCGCTATCAAACGAAAATCCTGCAAATCGTGGTACCATCATTGTGTTTTGTCTGATAAATCCCTCGACCTCTTTGTACCAGTCATCCTCATGTTGTAAAGTTAAAATCTTTTCATGTAGATTCGTCTGAATGGGTAACATCGAAAAGATACGTGGTCTCTGACTCAAAACATCCGCCACTCAGTTCACTGTTCCCTTTATGTAAGTAATCTCAAAGTCATACTTTCTAAGCAATTCTGACCAACACCATTGTCGTGCGTTCAGGTCGCTTTGCGTAAAAATGTGTTGTAGTCCACAATGGTTAGTCCTTAGTTCAAATTTTCATCCAACAAGGTACTATCTCCAAACCTTCAAGGCATATATAATGGCTAATAACTCCAAATCGTGTGTCGCATAGTTCTCCTCATGCCTTCTCAGTTTCCTCGAAATGTAAGCAATCACTCGCCCGTCTTGCATCAAGACCCTGCCTAAATCCTCCTTGGATGCATCAGTGCATACCAAGAAGTCCATGTCCATGTTAGGGACCTTTAGTATTGGTGTTGTTTTCAACAATTCCTTGAGCCTCCAAAATGCTTCCGCGCATTTCTCGGTCCATACAAACTTCTTGTTCTTCTTCTACAACTCCATGATTGAACTTCCTATCTTTGAAAATCCTTCAACTAACCATCAATAGTATCCCACTAAACCCATGAAGCTACGCACTTCCGGGACATTTGTCAGTGCAGGCCATTCCATAATAGCCTCTACCTTTGTTGGATCCATGGTGATGCCTTCATCGGAGATGACATGCCCTAAGTAGTGAATCTTCAAATGATAAAAAGAGCATTTGGACAACTTTCCATACAATTTGTGCTCTCGTAGACACTATAGTACCAAGCACAAGTTCTCATCATGCTCCTTTGTTGTCCGAGAGTAAATCAAAATATCGTCAATGAACACTTGGACGAACTTGTCCAAGTACTCGCGAAACACCCCGTTCATCAAACTCATAAATACCCCTGCGGTTTTTGTCAGTACAAACGGTAAAATAGTAAACTCGTAATGTCCAAACCTCGTCTTAAAGGTGGTCTTAATGACGTCATACTCCTTGATCCATGACTGGTGATACCCTGATAACAAATGGATCTTGTAGAACACCATTGCGCCCTTCATTTGATTGAACATATCATCAATCCTCGACAACGGATATTGATTCTTGATCGTGGCCTTGTTCAATTGACGGTAGTCAATGCAGAACCTCCACAACCCATCCTTCTTTCTGATGAAAATAACAGGTGCACCCCATGGTGACATGCTTGGGCGCATCAGTCCCAGGTCCAACAACTCCTTCAGTTGCATTTTCAGCTCTTGTAACTCCGGGGTCATCATCCAATAAGGTGTTCTTACTATCTCTTAAGTCCCTGGTTTTAGGTCTATGGTAAAATCCAATTCCCTCTCTAACGACATCCCAAGTAACTCTTTCAGAAACATGTCCACAAACTCTCTCACCATTGAAAGGTGTTCTAAACCTTCCACTACTCCCTTCTTGTTTAACGCAAGGATCACATAAAGCTTTCTCCCCTTGCGCATGCTCTTCCGAAGTTGCAAGGAACAGATGAACCTTAGGGAAACTCCTTGGTTTCGGCCTACAATCACATGTCTCTATCCCTCATCATTGACCAAGCTCAACCATTTTGTCTTACAATTGAGTATCACCTCATGCGATTCCAACCAGTCCATACCAATCACGACATCATAATATCCTAGGATCATGACGTACAGGATGGCCCTTGTGACAAACTCTCCCAGGTTAAGGACACAGCCTGTAACCTTTCCTCCAACCTTCTGTTCGGCTCCTGAAGCCATCTCTACGAATCTAAACTTGTCCTGTTCGACTGCCTTAACCTTAATCATTTTTAGCATTGCACC
This sequence comes from Picea engelmannii, assembly GCA_009831015.1. Lineage (NCBI taxonomy): Eukaryota > Viridiplantae > Streptophyta > Pinopsida > Pinales > Pinaceae > Picea > Picea engelmannii. Next base: position 93,736 of record ML787270.1, read on the forward strand.
AGAAATGAAACTCTCAGTAGCACCGAGATCTATCAAAATACTAAGGGTCTGGTCAGCGATGGTACCTATCGTCTCAAGCATAGTCGACTGGTGCTCTGTCTGGAAGTTATTCACCACTACATGAATCCAATGGGCCTTGCCCATATCTCCCATGGTAGTGGGTCCAACTGATCTAGATGCTCTAGTCCTCTCCACAGAGCAGTCACGCTGGCAGTGTGGCTCCCCACACGTCCAACACCCCTTCTTTGGCCCAGTAGTCTTGGTACCCAATGTAGAAGATGACGACCCACCAGCCTAGAACCCTGGTATGTTCTACTAAACAGGCCTAAATTGTTGTTGTTGCGGTCGACGTTGTTGCTGATGTTGAGGTCCCCGATAAGGTGTCCACTGCTAAGACGTCATTCACTGAGGTGTAGTGAAAGTGGATTCCCTCTGGAAGCCACGATATCCCGACATATGTCTGGTTGTTGTCTGATGCTACTGTACTCCATATGAAACCTTCCCTACTGGTCTCGTTGGAGTCCTAGTTTGACCTTCACTAATAAGCTCCTCTTCTGCTATGAGGGCCTTCTGGACGACATCATGCAAGGTTTGAGGAATCAAACTCCTAACCTTTGCACGTAGGTCGTTGTTAATGCCGAACACGAACTTGTTGACCTTAATTTTCTCGGTGTTAAGGTGCGAAGGATAATGAAGAAGCTCCATAAAATGAGCCTCGTATTTGGGCATCGTACGACCTCCCTTTCGTAAGGCGTTGAACTCATTGAGATGACACTCAATGAATTCCTCTGAAAGGTACCTCTCTCGGAACCATTCCTCAAATAGTTCCCATGACACATATTCGACGGCCACATTCAACTACGGTAGGAGCGTCCTCCACCATAGAAGAGCACTCCCCTTCAATTGAAAGAATGTCATGGGGACCTTCATGTTGGAGGTATAATCACGAAGTGAAAATCACATCGCCATATTCTCCAACCATGCCTCGGCGGCTGTGTCGTCCGAGGCACCAAGGAACTCAGGAAATTTGAACTTCTCAAGTTCACGGTGAATTCTACCAGTACCGACCGAAGCACGCGGTGGAACCTCAGCGGGTGCCGGCGCCCTGGCCTCATCTCTGTCCAAATGGTTGATCAGTGCCTCAAACATGCGCTGGAAAGATCTCATCATTCTGACTACATCACCAACTGCTATCTGCTACTGTCTGAGAACCTACTCATCTTCTTGGGGGTTAGACCCCTCAGGCGTGGATGTTATTGGAGGCATCGCGCCTCCTCCCCTTTTTATGTGAGGCGGTGTCCTCTAACAATGATTACCTGCACGAATACAAATCAACTCAATTAGTAACCTTATAATCAAATGATGTCAACGAAATCCGTAGTGATCCCAAGTCACAGGTTGAACCAGCTTTGACAACATATGTAATGAACCTCCCGTTTCATCACGACAACAAGCCTCACATAACAAGTACGATTTTTTTATTTTTTATTTTTGTGTGTGTGTGAAGGTAACGATGTCATTATACTTGACAACGCAACACAACGACGAACAAGGCATAAGAAACTCACACAACAACAACATGACGACCAAACATAGAAGCACATCAATTACCTGGAAGCAATGTATGAACTCAACCGACAAGAATAAAAATGACTGCCCACCCATTCTACCCTGCAATGGTTAGGACCTCCAGGACACATAAGCAATGCTCAAGCTCAGGTTCCCATCGATTTGGACCATTTAATATCTCAGGGCTGGTGAGTGTTCTGAGGAACAAGGAGGGGTCTACATCCCACTAACACAATCAAGACCAAAACTAAATATGATAAATTAAGAACATGAATAATGATCGTTGTGCGATAAGGTTCTATGAATCGATCGCACATCACATAAATTCCACGGTGAAAGATAAATTGATTACTAAATCCATCGTAAAATGACATAAGTTCATGCACAATGTAATCAACTTTATTTTAATTCAAGGTCCAATGGTAGTCATGTATGTTACTTTAAGGTGCAGGATTAATCATTCATTAAAATCAAATGTAGCTAACATTTTTAGTGGAGGATGAAGTAACTACACCCATGACCATCCATACATATCGTGATGCAAGTAAATTTTAATTAATTCATGGAGAAAGGTAATCAATTACATAATCCATCTCACACCCTATAATTTCATGGTGCATAAATTCTACTATAACTATACAACTTGATCAAACTTCAACATCTCTTAATGGCGCACGAGTAACCCACTTTGTTTAAGAGCGCTAAGAGAATAATTACATAATCGACCATGCTTCTCATTTATTCATGACGCAATACAACTATCAAATCAATTCAAGGCACAAACGAATTAAGAGCTACATGACCATGACTCCAACAATTCTCCATTCATTTTTCCATTTTGATGATATTGTTAATATGGTGCACAAATTGATCTATGAGAAAATTTAAGGTAGATATACATATAAATCTAGATCAGTTTCTAAACATACATATTCTTTTTTTTTATTTATTTTATTTATTCTTGTCTTGGCATATGTCTCAATTATAAATTAGTAGAGGTGTTATTCATACTAAATTTGATCACCTTATTTATTAAAATAAATGAAAACATAAAGGTAACTTGGTTGTTTTATGAACAGACACCTTGAACTAGGATAAAACTTTCTTTTTTTAAAAACAGGTCAGAATTAATCCCTTTGTGCCATCTATCTGAAAAATACATCCTCTTAACACTAAGAGGGCATCAGTGGATGTCTTCTAATTAACAATTGTCATTAAGACTCCTCATGCAAGCTTATAGTAGTCATTACAATAACTGATTTTTATACAATTGAGTTCAAGGCATTCCAAAAGTTCCTTGAAACCTTAATATAGTCTTGTCTCAAAGGAATTCAAGGGAAGGGACTAATTAAAAATTGTAAAACAAATTCAACTAAAACAAAGCTTTTAAAACAATTTAATTATGTTCATCAATTCAACTTTTATAGTATTGTTATTATCACAAAAAGGTGGGTACACTAGCTTTTTTAATTACAACTGTAGTCACAACATCCATCATTAAACCATTAAACTGATATAAAAATTAGCCACGCCCTGTCACTCAGGAATTTCATAAAACAACAAGGAAACTACACTACCATTTTACGACTTCCATTATGACATCTCAGCCATAGCAAATCGCTTCCACTCTATGGTAAATGAAGGTGCTATTCAGAAAGTTAAAAATGATGACACACCACAGAATCCGCTCCAAGTCATTCACAATTACCATTTAAATTTTTTTGCCAGATAGGTAGAATGCGGGGTCGATGTCCCAGTCACATTAAAGGTGGGGAAAGGCAGAGAGGCAGTGGCCCAATCGTTGGGAAATTGTAATGGAATTAGGGTAAAGAAGGTAAATCATAAAAAAATCACAGGTGGAAAGGGTTGGAGCCTGCGCACGTTTGGCCAAGAAGAAATTTAAGATAAATATGCCAGGATGAAAAAAAATACGTAGTCCAACATAGAATCGTATTAAAAATATTAGAAATTCATGCAAGGGTGGTCTCGGGCTCGTTTTGGCCACTGGAAGATGGAGAAAACGTCCAAGAATGAAAAACAAACGCTGCCAGCATTAAATCGCAATAAAGCCAATTCAATTCATTTCTGTTTCTGGCCTTACAACATTATCTATCTATCATTGAATTCAGATATGCATGTGTACTCAATACGCAGACTTAGAAATTACCAGGATTGCATCAACGCAACAGACTCATTTCATTTCATTTTCGTGTCAGGCTTTACAACAATGGCGATCTATCAATGAATTCAGATATGCATGTGTGCAAACAATACACAAACTCAGAATTTAAGTGTTTCTCCAACTTTAGGATGCAAAAATGAAAATGCAGACATGAATCCATTGGTTGCCCAAAGAGAGAATACCAAATGTAAAAAGAAAAATGCAGACATGAAGTCATTTCTTTTTGCGAGAATACCCATGCCACACATCATTATATGTAAATTATCTATCACTGAAATCGATGCCACTGGAATGGTAACAAACATGAGTCAAATAATCACTTTTAATATATTTATAATGGTCGGGCCAAGAAACACCGAGTAATAAACTCGTTCATATCCCAAATCAGAGCATAAAATCGTTGTCTCAAGTTAAAATGCAGGTATGAGGTCAATTGCAGACAAGGTAGGGATGATTAATTAAGCACATAACTAGACCAATAAGGATGCAAGGAAATCCATACGAAAAGGCACCGTTCCTGGAAAGTGCAAGTCAAACAATCAGCCCAAGACAATAACAAAGGTAGATGACTAACAGATGCATCCTTCACTCATCATCCTTGCACAAAAAAGTAGGGCATTGAGATTGATCCGGATTATTTTCGGCACGAAATGAGATCGGAGATATAATAAATAAATGCACATAGATATCACGGATATTCAATAATATAATAGATATGTATCAGAGATGAAACCATAAACACATATATATAGCAATACACGATTTCTACTAATGAAATAAATGTACAGAGACTGTAAAAATACAAAGTGAAAGACTCGCTAGAATGGTAGCAGCTTATCTCTGAGAAGAGATGTGATGACTACTCGCATTCGCAAGAACATGGTTACGATGAGGATCTGAAGGCCTTTTTACAATAAATGGGAATGTCAAAATTCCTAGACATCCAAAAACCTAACCCTAGGAGAAGAAGCGCCAAAAGTCATGTGGACCCCGTTTGGGTAAGTTAGTACATCAACTTCCTGTGGTCGTAACTTTTGCATACGATCTCCGTTTTAGGCGTGTGATAGCTCATTGGAAAGGTATCATCGAGGAGATTCATTTTGGAGGCTCAATCATGCCTTTGGATATCATTGAGAACATCGATATTGAAAAACCTTCATTTGGGCCCTCAAAATGGCCTCGGAAGTTAAAACCTGCTAAAAATAGTAAATTGCCAAAATTGCCAGAAAGTCGTTTTGAGCCATTTGGAAAAGGTGGGTGGCCACCGATATCCACCTCGATCAATCCTACCTCCTTAGGAAGCAATGGTCTCCATTGCGTTGAGTTCCTAGGGAAGAGAGAAAAACATTTGTTGAATCTGCATCTTGGTGAGCTGCTTGTCTTGCTGGAGACGTTGCGCCACTTAGTTTGTGGAAATTTGTCACGAACCTGTTGTAGTTGAGGCTACTCAACAAGTTGAGATACATGAGAGGACGATGTGTAGAAGGAATATTTGCACTTTGTTGCAGCCTTGTCGACCTGCTTCTATTGGATAGAAGGTGCTTGAGGCAAGGCTGTAGTGGTTGCAGTGTCCTTTTATTCTGTTAAGGTCCTAACCCACACATAGGTAGATCAATGTATTCAGATGTAATAAAGGTCAATATTAATAAGACCTTTCAATAAAATAGAATAAGGCGGATGTAAGAAGACCTAATAGAATCTTCCTCTTCTAGAAGGATCTTCCT
>ML787270.1:113373-145708 GCA_009831015.1 Picea engelmannii
TTCTCCAAACTTCAAGACCTAGGCAGTAATGTAACTCACCAAGATCTTTCATTTCAAATACCTTTGATAACTGCTCCTTGATTTCATCAATTAACTTCTCTGCATTTCCTGTAATTATTAAATCATCAACATATAATGAAATCGATACTATATACCCCTATTCATCAAATTTGGTATACAGATTTGGATCACTTTTGCTTTGCATAAAACCCTGTTGAAGAAAGAAAGAGTCTATCTTCTCATACCATGACCTAGGTGTCTGTTTTAGTCCATACAATGCTTTCTTTAACTTACACACTAAGTGTTATTTCCCCTTTTCAACAAACCCTTCAGGTTGAGTAAGGTAAACCTCTTCCTTTAACTCACCATTGAAAAATGAAGATTTAACATCTAACTGATGCAACTTCCAATGATACTTTGTAGCTAAAGCAATTAACATTTTGATAGTATTCAATTTAGCTACTGGTGCAAATGTTTCAGCATAATCAATACCTTATGTTTGTGAATACCCCTTTGCAACCAGTCTAGCCTTATACTTATCTATACTACCATCTAATTTAAACTTGGGTTTGTATATCCATTTGCATCCAATGGGCTTCTTATGTTTAGGCAATTCAGTCAATTCCCAAGTATTGTTTTTCATTATAGATTCATATTCTTCGTCCATTGCATTTCGCCATTCATCATGTTCATTAGCTTCATCAAAATTCATGGGTTCTATGACATTTGAAATGCTACTCATTAGGGCATAGTGTTTATACCTCTGAGGAAGACGAATCTGTCTTGAAGATCTTCTCAATTGATTATCTTCCTCCCCACTTTGTGAAGATCTGTCTTCACCTGTAGGTGAACTCTGACTGCTGGAATTGTCCATATCACTGAGTCCTTCTTGTTGTTGTTGCTGGAATTGTTGTGGGGATGGTTGTTGATGTCACTACATCGATGGTTGTTGTTGTCGCTACGGGGATGGTTGTTGCAGTGTAGGCAGTTGTTGTTGCTCTTCTCCTTCATCAAGAAGTATCTGCCATTCCTCATGATTGTTGTCGTCATGATTTCCTGCTTCCTGCTCATGGAAAAGTACATCTCTACTTGCAAATACTTTGTGAGTAGCATGATCAAACAATTTGTATGCTTTAAATTTAGAACAGTACGCAATGAAAATACATTTAGTGGCTTTAGTATCCAATTTCCTCCTATTCTCCTTTGGAATATGTGCAAAAGCCTTACACCCAAATACTTTCAAATTATTAACTATGGGTTTGGAACCATACAAGGCTTCAAAAGGAGTAACATTATCAAGACACCTTTTTGGACTTCTATTCTTTAAATAAACTGCAGTATTTATGGCTTCAGCCCAAAATGCATTTGAGAGATTCTTACCTTTCATCATATTGCGTGCACACTCTACCAGTCTTCTATTTTTCCTTTGAGAGACTTTGTTTTGCTATGGAGTGTGAGGTACTGTAAACTGTTGTACTATTCCATTATCTTTGCAATATTTGTTGAAGTCCCCTGATTTATACTCTCCCCCTTGATATGAACGAAGGATTTTGATGGATTTTCCTGTCTTCTTTTCCACCATGGTTCTGAACTCCTTAAAGTACTTGAAAACATCACTTTTTCATCTAAGGAAGTAAACTCATGTGTATCTCGTGCAATCATCAATAAATGACAGAAAGTAAAATGCACCTCCTAAAGACCTAGTCTGCATAGGCCCACAAACATCAGTATGCACAATATCTAACACATCCCTCTTTTTCTTATCAGGATTAGAGGGGAACTCATCTCTGTCCATCTTTCCTAATGCACATCCATCACAAGCAACTTTCTCATTCTTTAACATGGGAAGTCCTTCAACCATATTTTTTTTCTGTAATAACAATAAATCAGGATGATTAATCTGTCCATACCTTTGATGCCAAAGAATCTCTGTTGGCATAGTGGCAGAAGTCAGTGCATGATGTGCTTTGCTGGTAACATCAAGTTTGTATAGACCTCCTACTCTAACACCCGTTCCAACAGTTCAAAAGTGGTCCAACAAATCCTTCACTATGCAATAATTCTTGAAGAATTCAACTTTCAAGTTCTGATCTGTAATGCTGGACACAGAGATCAAATTTTTCTTTATTCCTGGCACATACACCACATTGCGAATGTGACGAACAATACCATTCGACAATGTCACAGGAATGTCTCCATATCCCTTGATCTGATGAGCGCGGTCATCTCCAAGATATATGCTAACACCATTCTGTGTTTCTTTAAATTTAGCATACCAATTTTTATTACAAGTCATATGTACTGATGTTCCAGAATCCACAAACCAGGCATCGAAATCATCTATTTCAGCAGATAAAGCAGCATTAGACACAAATAGTCTAAGATCCTGTGAGTCAAAATTCATGGGTTCGTCAATATCATCACTAGCAATAAATAATCTATGATCTTGATTTCAAGATTTTTCTGCATAATGACATGAATGTGTTCTAGGTTTATTCCTAGCCTCATCACTTTTCTTCTTATGATAGTCTTTAACCATATGTCCAGGTCGACCACAATAAAAACAACTCTTTGACTCATTCATATCAGATTGCATACCTTGATTTGGAGATTGTCTTCTCTACGATGAACTTCCTCTCTGCCATGAACTACCTCTCTGCCATGAACTGTCTCCTCTGCCTCTTACTCCTGATCTCTCTCTCGCAGATCTATTATTTGACCACAGTGCCAAATATTTACTCTGAGGCTTCAGATTCCCACGCCTCTCTTCCTCTTGCAGCAAAATACCTGTCAGTTCTTCAAACGTAGGAGGTTTCTCCCTTGTTGTAAGATCTGTTATGAACATATGATAATCCTGTAGCATACCATTTAAGGTAATAGTCACTAGATCATTGTTGGAAACAAGTTCCCCTATATTTACAACCTTGTCTTTCACCTCTTTAATGCGACCCAAAAATGAACTAACATATTCATTTCCATCCATCTTAATGCCTAGCAATTTAGTTTTGATAAACAAAATGTGATTTGTGTTGCTAGTTTCATGCAATGCTTTAAGAGTTGTCCATGTTGCAACAGAAGTTGTAGCATCTCTAATATGTGGAATTATGATATCTTTAACTTACATGTGCAACAATACCTTTGCCTTGTTTTCGTACTTCTCCCAGTCTTGGATCTATGCTGTTGTCGCACCTGCAGTCGCATCAGGTTTCAGTTCAGTTCCCTTCGCAATGTTCCAGACACCATAGCCTTCCATGAGCGTTTTCATCTTGAATTTCCAGTTAATGAAATTCGAGCCATCTAGCTTGTTGGCTTCGTTGAGGTAGGTCTCCGCTAGAGGATTCGCCATCTCTGCAAGTTAGTCTCTGCAAGTGAATAACCAAAGATATGCAACTTTTTGTCGAGTGTTGAGCAGTCCGTCGCTCTGCCTTTGGATCCACTGATCCAAATCTACCTCTGTTCTCAGCTTAAATCATGCATGCATGCACCTTAATATCCAAAATATCCACTTTTTAAATAGCCACTTCACTATTTAAAAGACTTATAACTCCCTCTTCACCTATAGAAGCCTCACACCACTTTATATATAAAAAAACAATATAAATTTCTTAAAAAAAACTTTTCCCCTTTTTGATTTAAATACACATGCATCCACTTAGAAATCAATAGCCATCCACTAAGCTAATCTATGATATCCTTTATCCTTTCATATCTCCACTTTAGTTAAAAAGTATATCCTCTTTTAATAAACTTCAAAAACAGATTCACTTTAATCAAATTTAAGCAAGCTTCAAACTCCATGTTTTCAACATATATCCACGCATGCATTCAAACACGTCTTATATCCACCTTTTAAAAAAAAACATGAACCTTCACGATTTGCGATTCAAAATTCATTCAAATCGTGGCATGCAAGTCGTAGATTCTTATTTAATGTTCAAACTGTAACCTCCTCTTCAAAAAAACACTCACGCAGCAGTCTTCACGCACCTTTCTCATGCAGCTTTGCACAAAAAATCGATCGGACTCTCCTTTAATTCAACAATTGGAGTGCTGGTGCTTGGGGTTAATGGAAATGGTGCGTTGCAGGGATGGGGAAGATAAGGAGTGTGACCGTTAATGCTCTAGCGCTTTGAGACATGCACCAAGGGAGCGCTCGGCCTCCGAATTTTGAATTTTTATAAGTTTGAGTGAGCTCAATGCTCCTCTCATGTTGCATGGGGAGTGCTCCACGCCCCTACTCAAATTTAATTTGAGATATTTCACTCAGAGGGTTGGATCTCTTAAATCCGCAACCTCGCTCTGATACCAAGATAAAATATACGAGGCAAACAACACGGTGAGGCTACACTCACTTATGTATTATTCAATGAAAACGGATTACATCTTTGTATAGGAAAAGACTCTACCGAGTCGGTTACATGAAAACCAAAGAGAACTAGACTCTTAACTAAGAACTGACTCTTAACACTCCTACAACTGACTCTCACAACTGAAGCTTATAACTAGTGCTTACAACTGGCGCTTTCTCCATTATTTCCAAGTAGATTTTGCTTTGATAATCTGTGATATCACCATTGTGTGAGTCTCTGTGCTCTATATTTTGAGTTTCAAGTGCACAGGAGAAAGAAAACATCGTCTAGTTGCACGCTCTATTGAGCAACACATGGGAGACAGAATTTAACATAATCTAAAAATGAACATCAACGTAGAGACTTGGTAAAACATAGCACGAGAGAAAAATAGGTGTGTGAAATGGCATCCTCAAGAGGGATGTTTCAGTGAAACTACGTTACTTCTCTTATATTTTAGCCTTGATAGCTTGTATTTTGTGAAATGTGTAGTTTCTAATGATGTGAAATTGCATTATTGTTATCTTTTTGCTGCATCTAGAAGATATTTGTGGGCCCCTGTCCCTATTTGTGAGGCTATTAATGCATTGATTTTTTTCAGTCTTAGAAGCCTTAGATTACATAGAAATTGTGATTTTGAAGAACAATGTTTTTGAGTTGGGACAATGTGAGAGATCAAATAATGAAGATCATTTCAATTGAAGGTATGCTTATTTATGTTTTTCTTGTAAATTGGTTCATTTTCCATAGACACTTTACTTTTAATTATGTTTTTAAAATAGCTCAAGTTGAGGAAATGTTAGAGTTATTAAACAATTTAATCCTCTCTTCCATGGGCAATACAATCACCATTGACAAAAAAAATTTGCATATTGTTGTTACTTAAGTCAAATTAATATGGATTCAAACTTAGACTAGACTTCTTCACGATTAAGTTTAGCTAAAAAAAACTTAGACTAGACTTATTCACGATTAAGTTTAGCTAAAGTATCTTTGAACGAGTCCCTATTCAAAGCCCTATAGTCAAATATGATGAAAAAGATGAGTCTTATTCATACCAACAACCACCACAACATCCACTCATGACCTAGCTCTAGATTCAAGTACAAATCAACTTCCTCTTTTCAACTAGATCATGAGACTTTGGGAAGAAATCACGAAAAAGAAGCATAGAACAGGTATAAGATATGAAAAGGATGTCACCTTTAATAATCCGGATTACACCAAACCTATAGAATTTCAAAGTGTTGGATTTCCCCAAGAAAGTTCATATTCACTTGCTCCAGTTCAAGAGCAGATTTTGATATGCCAACATTGTTAGCACAATGGTGACATGGAAGATTAGTGCTTCGATATTTCATTGTGGATTTCAAAATCATCCTTTAATAGGTGTTTCAAATGCAAGACAACTCAAAGAGTAAATAACAACTATGGGTGATTAACTTCTTGGATATGGTCATCAATAGCCAAGAAGACATGTTAGTCATACCAAAGTACAAAGATTTTGGTCTTGTCACCTTGTCCCTTACAAGGGGGAACAACATCAATGATTGACAGTCACGCTTCAAGTTTTGTATCCCTATCACTCAAGCAACAACGAGAGAGTGTGACAAGGGAGCATTATTGGTTTGTGGTTTTCCTTAAATGACCACTTAGTAGAAGACTTAGAGCTTCTGCTAGACAACACTTTGTGGTTTCCCTTAAACCTCCACTTGGTATAATACTTTCATTTTCTTCTACATCACATTTTATGGTCATATTTAAACAAAAATCAAGAGAACTTCCAATTAGTAGAAGACACGAGCTTCCAACTTCTAGCTAACTTAGGAAATGTCTCGCGAACCATTGAGCTCCTAAAGCAGGGTTCGAGCATTTGTGGTCATCCTTAAACCACCAAATTGGTTTGTGGTCTTATTTAAAACACCATCATCATTTAGTTTGTGGTCATTCCAAAAGCACTAGATTCATAGAGTACATCCCACCATCAATAGTTGCACACTTCCAAATTTGAGTTGCCCACTTTCAGATATCACCTTTCACCTTGGACTCACATATACCCCTTAGGATTAAGGGGGGAATGTTAGAAACATAATCCGTTATGGTTATTAACGAGACCAAATGTGAACCATCATGTGTGTATGAAGAGTCATCTCAAGTCCAAGAGACCTTGGAAGATGAATCCAAAGTTCAAGATAAATGTATATATACATGTATCATATTCATTAATAAATGCAATTCACGCCTATTATTTATCTAATTTTCCTACACAAATGATTGTATAAACAAATAATTTCTCGGAAGATAAACTTATGAAACCACTCTCATTTGTAAAGAAATTGTATTAGAGGTCATGAAGAGATCCTGAAAACCTAAGAATAATAAGAAGAGCCACAACTCCATATTTCTCTATTCGAAAAAAATAAAAAATAAAAATGGCATAACAAAGAGTTTGATAATGAGTTCGTAACCCAAGATAATTAAGAAATGGGTATTGTTAGGTAGCATACCACAAGTGAACTTAATGGCACCAACAACATGGCACCTTATCATAGTTTAAACTTGAGCCTACATAGAGTGGATCTTTAAATGAGTGTAATTCCCTCATACAATTCAATTAGTATGGTTTCCATACCATATGAGAGTTGTGGCTAATGTCATATCTTGAAGTTCAGTGGGTAATTTATCAAAGTAATTAAATGGTTTAAATTATTAAACAATTGTACGTTTATAGGGATTTTATTATATTGAGTTCACCTTTGCTTTATTTATATAAAAATATATCAATCCATAATCACATGGATAAAAACCATTGACTTGGGTGGAACAAACTATTGATAATTATTGTATTATATACAAGTAATGACACAAAGTCATAATGATTTTAATCCATGATATAGTAATAGTAATGGCCGTGATGGACCAATTTTTCACTCTCAAACGAAGGATCTCTAAGTATCCTCTTCTTCTTCTTCTCTCACTATAGAGAATTCTCAATTCTTAATCGAGGACTTTCCCTATTTGTCCTCTATGTCAAATAGTTTTGGTGTTAAACCAAAAAATGTTCAATTTTCTTTGAAGACAGCTTACTTCCTTTCTCACATGACCCATGACTAAACCCAAAGGCTTATTCGAAAGGCCTTTCTCAAATTAAAAAAAGGCGGTGTTAATAACACACTTCCAAAACCCAATATAACTCCATAGTGACATGTGGAAAGGTAAAACCACAGAGTTTTCGACTTTGCATGTAGGTAAGGTTTAGTTAACCTGCTCTCATGTTGATATGTGATGTAATTTCTCCACCTTTCAGGTATATACTTGTGTAGATCCAATGAGCCCTCAGTCTTCTCGATCCAACGATAAGAATCGTTGATCATTTCACTTGATCAACAATCGAAGGCTTTCGTTGGCTAAACTGCACGTGATGCTTTGTAAATCCTTCCATAACTCGTCCTATGCATCGAACCTATAACACATCCAAGGATATCCTTCGATCCTAGGATTTAATTTCATAAAATTCGAAGAATATGACTCAAAAGAGACTATAGAACATGATTTCAATGAAATTCAATTCAAACCCATACATAAGATGCCTTGTATTACTCAAATAATATTATAATTAGTAGCATAATATCTCAAAGATTTATATTACACAAATCCACTCTGTGCACGCCCACACTTACCAACCAGTGTCACTCCTCTATCTAACACTACAAAACCAAAAATCAACCCCCTCTCCCAACAGTCTCATAGAAAATAACACATTGAACTCTCAAATGGATCCAAAAACCACATCCAAATCAATCCCAAGAAATCCTCTCATCTAAACAAACTCACAAAAAACCTAACCAACCAAGTCTTCTCTATGTCTTCTAGAGGCATTCTTTAACAAATTATTACAATTGTAGTAAAATTAAGAGGACAAACCCTCTTTAGTAAATGAAATTGACCTCTAGGGTCAATTGGATGGATTTTTCTAAGATCCTCTCGCATAGACTCTCCCGGGGAATACAATAATGATTCATCAATTTTTCAAGGTCCACATTGTACTTGGAGATCTATTTTGTTGTCATCCAAGTAGCATCCTTAGTTGGTTCATGTTTATGTTTCACTAGATACTGGAAATACTCCTTAAGCCTTGTTCTCCTTATCACATTTTTATCAAAAATCGCCACAATATCCCGCTGCATCCTTTTAGGAGATCTATGTTGTTGTCATCCAAAATCGCCTCAATCTCCTACTACATTAAATATGGGAGAAATCCTAATTTCACTTGGTAATTCAATTTCATATGCATTTGCAGAAAATTTCCTCGATATTTTGCAAGGCCCAATCTTCTTCAATTTTAAATTGTTCTAAGTCCCTATAGTAAATATTTCCTTCCTCAAATACACCATGACCAAATCCCTAACGTGGTATTCCACTTGCCTCCTTCTCAAGTCTACTTTTTTCTTATACTTACGACTACTTTCTTGGCATCCCCTGCATATGCAAAGTCTTCACCATCTGCACTCCTTAGCTCTTGTTTTCCAAAATTTCTAATTTCATACACTCGCCTTCGGTGTATTGCATAGACAATCTGAAATGGAGTCATCCATGTGCTCCTATTGGGAGAGTCATTATAATAAAATTCTTCGTGAGCTAGTATTAGATCCCATTATTTAGGATTTCCATACACAAGACTCCTCAATATGTTCCCCAAGCTCCTATTTACTACTTCAGTCTGGCCATTAGTCTTTGGATGATATGTTGAGTTGAAGATGAAATTAGTAACGAGTTTCTTCCATATAATGCTAATAGGTAGACCATGCAACCATACTGTTTCTAAAAAAAAAATATTGGCAATCTTAGTTGCATCACTAGTCTTCTTACAAGAAATAAAAAGATATATTTTTTAAAACCTATCTACCACAACATAGATAGAAGCATTTCCCCTATGGGTTTTGGGTAACCCCAAAACAAAATCCATGCTAATGGAATCCCATGGTCTATTTCTTATGGGAAGTGGCTGATAAAGTCTTGTGTTCTAAGTTCTTCCTTTTGCATGCTGACAAATCCTAAACTTCTCCACAAATTTCTTCACTTCCTTCTACATACCTCGCCAATAATAAAAAGCACTTACCTGAGCATATATGTCTTATGCTATCCAAAATTTCCTGACAATCCTCCACTATGTATTTCCTTAATTAGATTTTCCCTCATCGAGCACTTTGGTATGCACAACTTATTATTTTTAAACAACAACCCCTTTTGTAGGATGTAGTCGAACAACTCATATTTGTTGCTAGAAACAAGATTCTCACAAGATCCATAAATATCCTGAAAAACTGCATCTTCCTTATACATTACAATCAATTTATGAAATCCTAAGTTATTGAATTTAAATTCTTGCAGAAGTAAATTTATTCTACTCAAAGCATCAACAACCTTATTAGACTTACCACTTGTGTGCTTAATCACAAAAGTAAAATTCTGCAAAAATTCAACACACTTAGCATATTTTTGGTTCAATTTAGGTTGACTACTTATAAATTGTAGTGGGTGATTGTCATTGTATAACACAAAATCCTTGGGAATTAGATAGTGTCTCCATTTTTTAAGTGCTTGGATAATTGCATAAACTCTTTATCATAAGAGGAATATTTAAGTTTTGCTTCATTTAATTTCTCATTCAAATATGTTATTTCCCTTTGTTCATGACTCGATACATCTCCTATGGTACTCCCACTAGCATCAATATCAACCTGAAAAGTCTTCTCAAAACTTGGCAAAGCTAACACATGATTTTTGGTAATTTTTTTTTTCAACAGTTTAAAATTTGTGTATGTTGTCTCTTTCCATCTAAATATATGCTTGATTTATTTAATAGTCTCTATAATAGGTGCACATATCTAACTAAAAATTCTAATGAATTTTCTATCAAAACTTGCAAGTCCATGAAAACATCTTACCTCAAATACATTCCTTGGAGTTGGCCAATTTACAATTGCCTAAACCTTTTTCGGATCCATTTTCAGCCCTTCAGAGACTACAAATCCCAAATATATCATATCCTTCTCTTCTTCTTCATGCTGCACTTCTTCATATTTATCAACAACATTTCCTTTTGCAATGTGCTCAAAACCATCTGGACATGCTTCAAGTGTTCTTCTTTCATTTGACTATAAATCAAAATATCGTGAATGTAGACTATCACAAATTTCCCAATATATTCCTTCAAGACCTCATTCATTAATCTCACAAATGTGCTAGGTGTGTTTTTGAGTCCAAAGTGTATCACCAACCATTCATACAATCCATTGTTTGTCTTAAATGCAATTTTCCACTCATCCCCCTCTCTAATTCTGATTTGGTGATAACCAATCTTTAAATCAATTTTTGAAAAATACTTTAAACCACTCAAACAGTCCATCAAATCATATATGTGGGGTAATGGAAATATGTACCTGATGGTTATCTTATTGATGGCTTTGGAATTAGTTCACATATTCCATCCATCATCCTTCTTTGGGTTGAGCATTTTTATAACTACACATGGACTCAAGCTTTCCTTCACCAATACTTTATATAACAATTCTTGCACCTTCCTTCTTACCTCTTCATTCTCTTGAGGAGTTATCCTATAATCTTCTTTGTTAGGAAAACTTTCCCCAAGTATCAGATCAATATGATGACTGATACTTCTCATAGGAGGCAAAGCATTAGGTAACTCATCTACTATGATATCAACAAATTCATCAAACATAGATTTTATTTCAATAGGAATATCATGAAGGGTTGTATAGGTGAGTACTACCTTTGGTTTTCCAATTAGAGAAAAATATAGATTCTCCTTCTTCTTGACCTCTTGTAGCAATTCCTTCCCACTCATCAACAATATATTAGTTCTAGGTCCACTTTTAATTGCCTCATTTTTTGTAGTTAACAGAACATGCTTCTTTCCATCCTTTTCTAAGGAATAAGTATTCCTTCTTCCATCATGGATAGCCTTCCTATAATACTTCCACAACCTTGTTAAAAACGTATGGTAGACATCCATAGGCATTATGTCACATAGTATCACATCACCATCAGTACCAATTTTAATCTCCACCATACACTACTCATTTACCAAGAGTTGATGTCCCTTATGTACCTAGAACACTTTGTAGGGAATGTTATGTGCCATATTATTCAATCCAAATTTCTCTACCATCTATGTGGAGACCAAATTGTCTATACTTCTACTTTCAATTTCAACTTTTCAACACTTTCCTTTGAATTTGCACACAGTCCTAAGCGAACTCTTCCTTTGTGTTGGTTCACTTACCTCTTTCTCTTATTTAACCAAGACTCTTTTCAAAATAAAAGACTCCCCTACCTCACGAGGTTCTTCCTTTACCACTGAATTATTTGGTTCTTCTTTAGCCTCAACAACCTTTACATTCCTTTGATTTGTTGATTTATTTTTATGAAAGTCCCAAGACATGTGTCCTAACTTTCCACATGTGTAACATCTGATTTCTCTTCCTGTGTCCCTTCCTCTAGAGACAAATCTTCTTTCTCTAGAGTCCCCTATCTATGGTGATTCGATACTAGAGCTCTTTGCCTCATTCTTATAGGTATGGAATATTCCTGTGTTACAATATCCTCTTCCCCTTGATGGAATTTTCCCTCTACCTCTTGGGTTCTTCTTCCTTACCATTTTCTCCTATGACTTATAGGCTTCCTCCTAAGAATATTAATCCTCTCAATCTTCATGACTTCTTCTGTTTTCTTTGCTTCTTCAAGTTGGATCTTC
This sequence comes from Picea engelmannii, assembly GCA_009831015.1. Lineage (NCBI taxonomy): Eukaryota > Viridiplantae > Streptophyta > Pinopsida > Pinales > Pinaceae > Picea > Picea engelmannii. Next base: position 125,500 of record ML787270.1, read on the forward strand.
AAGGAGATTATTTCCTTTTTAGATCTTCTTTCTTCTTCACCAAATTTTTCTTCAAGATGATTTAAGTATTCACTTCTTCCCTTAAGATGGCATCTCAAAATATCCTCTCTCTTTTCTACTTCTTTTCTTTTGGTTTCCAAATATTGTTTCTCTTTCATTGCTTCATTTTTTAATGCTTCTATTTCGTATTCCAAACACTCCTTCTCCTGCATCTGACCTTTGTGTGTTTCTTAAATCTTTATAACTTATTCTAGATGAGTTTTTAGTTTCATTATGACCTATTGGTCTTCTTCGGAACATTCTTGAGAATTAGTTTTGTCTAATTGTTCCTCAAGCGACTGATTCTTCTTCCTTTGTTTCGTTAGTTCATCCAGAGAACTGATTAATTTTGTTTCAATATCCTTTTCCTTTTCAATCTTAGGATTGTATTATCTTTCATTGGGTTATTCCGTATCATCACTTTCAATCTTCAAATAAGGGCATTCAATTTCAAGATGTTCGTGATTTTCACAATTAAAGAAAAAGAACTCACTTCTATTGATTATGAACTCTTCTTATTTTGAATCAATGTGACATGATGAGCATATTACATCTTGTTTTGTAGTTGTATATTCTTTAGCAATTTGTGACTCTGTTACGGGATAAGAATAGATATTGTCACTACTACATATTGAAAAAATTTCAACGTACTACTTGCAATGATAGTATCTTTTCATCACAAAAATGAAGATAAAGATTTAAATTTATCTTTCTTTTTTTAATCAACTCATGTTCATTGCCTAGAAAATGACCTATATCTTTTGTTGCATAGTTCGTCACAAATATTATTGTTTTCCTATTCAATGTCACCTAACTATTTGACAAATTCAATATTGAGTTGGTCAACACTCGTTGGAGATTTGTCCGCATGCCTCATGATACAAATATAATCGTTGCAATGTTCAAATAGTAACCCAACTATTTTACAAAGTCAATATTGATTTGGTCAATGTTCATTGAAATGGAGACGAAATAAAATATATAAATATTTAAAAAATTAGTGATTTTGCAACAATCTTCCTATAACAAGGACATTTCATAAAATGTATTTTTGTGCGTAAGACTAATGGCAACAAATATTAGAGGTGGGAAAAAAGTAAATATAATGAAAAGGGTGATGGTAAATGTTATTAACCTTGCAAAAAATGTAGTTTACTATTGTACACATCCCATAAGAATTTTTAATAGAAACAACTAAAAAACATTGTAGGAAATATGTGCACACTGATGGGGGATCGAATGGATATCATCCTGTGGTAATTAGCTATATATTCATTATCTGTTTTTATATTTATTTTTTATACAAAATTATATATATAGATAGATAGATAGATATATTGTTTGAATATTTTGTATACACACTAATTTTGCATGATTTTTTGTAATTATAAAGTTATATTCCCCCCCCCCCAACTTTCTGCACAATGTTGCACCAAGTAGTAGTAGAAATGTTGTTGTACAAGTTGAGGAACGTGAAACAAATGAGGATCTCATGGAAGAAGATGATGGGACAAATCAAGTAAATGATCCCATGGAAGAAGATGATGGTAAAAATAAAATGATCCAAGATTTGTTTGCTCAATCAGATGAGGATGGGGACAATGATGATATTTATGATGGACCTCTATTAGAAAATACAAATAAAGAACTTTATAATGGCTCAAGAGAAAATTTTCTCTCCATTACATTATCGTTGGTGAACCTAAAGGTTATGAACCATTTTTCAAACACTTGTATGACACATATCATAATGTGTGTAATATGTTTCATCTCATATAAATAAATGTTGACTTTTATATATTTTTTCTAGTGTTAATTAATGTGTAAGTGAATTTGTGTTACCATCGTCAAATATTTTACCTCACACATATGGATATTTGATTTCCATTATGAAATGCAGTGGAATGTATTATCAAAATATAGATGCATGTCCTAAGGATCATATTATATATTATGGATAACATGCGTCAAAAAGAGAATGCCCACAATGTCTTATCAATAGATATAGAACCGATCAAGTAACAAAAAAGGTGCCTCTAAAGGTTTTTCTTCATATTCCCATAATTCCACGTTTGCATCGATTGTTGGGGTATCTAAATAACATGACCTTTGAGCCATGATCTCAACTAGCTAAAAATTAGATGTGTTTTAGCTCTTAGTAGTTTCCTACTAGCGTAGTATAAATAGTTTTTTTGTTCTCCTAATCAATTTTCCACATATATCCTAATCAATTTTCCACATATTTCTTAGTGCCTCTCAAAACCTTGCTTTATGTTTTAACATTCATTGCTAAAAGTAATAAGGATTTTTTTTTTATCTCACTCTTATTTTAATTATAAAAATAGTTTGTAACTATGAACAACCTTATTTCCCTATAAAGGGATTAAAAGGGGATGAAAAACTAAATGTTTATTACTTTAATATATAAAACCAATTTTTAACTAAGAATTGCTTCATTTCCATATAAAGGGTTAAAAGGGGATGAAAATGTGGAAAACATAGGTCTTACCAAGATTTAGCTAATTATTTCAGGGGAAATTTGATCTCATATTTCAATCTACGTATATTCTCTTGAATATGACATCATTGGATGATAGAATGAGTACCCATAGAGGTATAAATATCATTCAGGAAATATATTATCTCCTCTATGTTAGATGTGTATGTTAGATGTGTACAAGCTATTTAATTTTTTATTTATTCTCATACAATTTATTTGGTTGTTTCTAATATTTTAATAATAATTGTCAAATTGGATGGTCAATGCTCATTTGAAATAGAAGCTTACTCATTTTTATCCTTATTTGTATTCATTTTTCACCTCTAATTTTTTGAAAAATTAGAGGTAAGGAGAGGTAAAACTTTTAAATTTTTACCTAAATCTTGCTCATTTTCTTCATATTTTGATTTCATCTTTCACTTATGAAGTGTGAAGTTTCGATAACTTTCGATCAAGGCTAGGTAAAACTAGTCCATCCTTTTTCATAATGTTTCCAATATTTTTGTCATGTTGTGAGTTGACTATGATTATTGCATTTGAGAAAGAAATAAAAGCATAGACTTGTTCATATTTGTTGTATTTTCATCACTTTTTAAAGTACTTCACTGATTTTCCTCAATGGAGTATTGTTATTTAAATTATGTTCTTGTAGGAACAAATAGTAATCACACAAAAGCATTAGCTTGTCTATACAAGCATGTAGTTTTTTGAAAAGCTAATGTTTGGCTTATGTTTGGATATTTAATATTAAAATAAATTTTGGTAAATTTTTTTTATTTAACATATGTTTGGATATTTAATATTAAAATAAATTTTGGTAATTTTTTTTTATTTAACATTTGATTGGGTATGCCCTACTGGTGTTGTACTCAAGTCCTAGTATGGGGCTCTAGTGGTGGTAAAAATTGAACATCCTTAATAGGCTATGTGAAGCATAGGCCATAGGTTGTTAATAATATTAAATCTCAGATTTAGTGTGTTTCAAGTCATATTTCCTATTACGCATTCTTCCTTAAATTTTCATATATGTTATGATGTGTAGAAAGTAAAAAAGAATTATGTTTCTATGGGGGACATATAGTTTTTTCATTTATGGATTAAAATGACCCTACATGGCTTGATTTTTCTCCCTTCATAAAGTTCAACATAGGCCCTAATTAAAACAAATTATGCTATATTTGGATATTGTGTTTTTATGCATTATGATTGGGTGCTAAGATAATGACATATGACTTAGGGATATATAGCTAAGAGGGGGTAGTGGGAAATAATAATCCATATTAAATATGGTGAAAGAATTAAGTTGGTGAATATTGTAACAATTAGTTTATAGATTATGTATTTGTGAGATATGTGATCAATTTGAAATAGTATTTTACCATATTTTGTTTGGGTTCATGTTCATTCCTTTAATTCCAATATTAATGTATGTATTGAAGTCTGATCCACAAGTTAGGAGAGTGTAAAATGAGAAAGGTGGCTTTATCCTGCCTCACATCTAGTGCTTTCCTCTATAAAATTGTCGTGCCATTTTTTAAAATACAGTTTATATGGCGTACCATGTGTCTTGAAAACCTTCTCATCTATCACTTCCTTAAACTATATTTTCTTCTTGTTGGGCTTATAGTTGCATTAATCATCTTTGATGTCTTCCCTAGTGGATACTATTATGTCTCTTTGTAATATTAGATATCCTTGATATTGAATATCAATAAATGTAAAATTATTTAGGAAATTATGCCTTGTATGCATTAGATATTTTGTTAATTTTAATCTTCCTTTTTTTTAAATATTCAGATCCCATCATGATCGCGATGACTTTCCTCATTGATGGTATTGATACTTCATCAATGTTATTGAAAATTATTCACCCATATTCGTTGGATAGTTCATCTCTGTAACGTCCTCTTTGTTACGACAACAACTCTGAGAACATGTGCAATTTTTTTTTTTGGTTTAGGGTGTGTGCGCGCGTGTAGAAGTAACAAAACACTTGACTCTACGTTGCCACCCGACAACCGACAAGATGCAACCATGATGTTCAGCACAAGAAGACTGAAGGCACACAACGAGTACTGCAAGAATATACGACCATAGGCATAAGGCGCACAACACAATCATTAAGACATACTATGGGTGCATAGTAAGAACACAAAGGGAAGAATCCAGGGTGTTAGGGTTACTATTTCTGCACAGGAAAGCAGGGCGTTTAGTCTTATGTCTTCTTGAAAGAAGATTAGACAGGCTCCTGGCCGACTGCGCAGGCAAAAACTAGTAACCCGACCTAGAACAAGACGCAAGCAAGACGAACACAACAAGACGAATCCGACATATCACTGTCACAACAAGCAACAACGCCCCTAGACATAAGGCATGCAACTAGCAGCTGTAAGAAGAAAATGACACCAGGTGTTAAGTACAGTACAGTCACAGATGGAAGAATCCCACAGTAGAGTTCACTATTTCTGCACAGAAAAGTAGGGCTTTTAGTATTATGTCTTCTCAAAAGAAGATTAGATAGGCTCCTGGCCCACTGCTCAGGCAGAAACTAATAAATCTTTTAGGGAGTCGCAGTAGTGGAAACTGTGCCTTTAAATAGGCCGAGACTACTGATACAGCTCAGGATTCTTTACATCGAAAAAAAATCACACACTCAGACATAGATACTAAGGATACAAGGAGATGTCTATACCCCACTCGACGCAAGAAGACCAAGCACACGAAAGGTTTACCAACCCAGTACCACATTAATTTTAAAGAACAACCCCCCTTCCTTTACTAACTCAAAAGATTATATTGCGCTTAAATCAAGAACATTTCAACATATAAGCTCATCCTTAACAACAAACATTACAATTCCGTGAGCATGAAATAATAGACGCATTACATTTATATAATATTAACTTTGCGAAATAATAGGCACCTTCATAAAACTTCAACTACAATATATTTTCATAAAGACAACACCATGGTATATCTTAGTCAATGACCCTGCAAGTTATCCGTCACGTTCAGACTGCCATATCTTTACTTCCTAGTTTATAATAACATTACAATTTAAAATGATAAAACTTTACACTTTAATGGTTAACATTCACATTACTCTTACGTTAGCATAACCTTTCCATAACATCCCCTTTATGTTACAAAGATATTGAATTAAACGAGATCACAATTTACTTTCTATATATATAAAGGGGGACCCTAAGGTCACATTCCATTTTTATAACAACATCACCATATCATTCAATTGAAATAACGAGGACCTTACCCTTGTTCTATTTATTGAATACCTCTGAACTACCAACCTGACCCTTAATAACCATGTATTTACCCTTATGATAGAATAGCTTTTCAAATTGAACATCATTATGAACCTTGCAATTTTAAACAATATTTATCTTGTTGATTAAACAAACATCAAAAATGCGATTTAAACAAATTTATATTGCATTTCATAAATGCCACGGAAGATAACACAAGTCACATTACTACAAGTTTTCCCTTAAAACAATAGCAAATTTTGTGTTTTAGTATTGCGTTTATATTGCATTGACATCTCGTTCTAAGGCATTACCCCCCAACACACTCATGGGTATACATCAATATCCATGAGGGAATAAGTTTCATTGAATCTAACTAGTAAAATTGCATGCAATATTCTCATTCAATAACACAGCAAAATGAGGGAATACCTTTTATTGAATCTAACTAATAACTTTGTGTACATTACGCACATTCAATAATTTTGCATTAAGGTTTTCGAGGAAACATAAGGTTCATAATTTCGAAACTCCATACCCAACATTTGTAATGGGAATATATCATTATTTAAAACAGAAGGATTCATTATTGCTCTCGCGGGAATGTATCAATATCATGTTTGCGTGGAAGAGAAACAAATTAAATTTAAACAAAACGATTCATTAACCTAATCTAACATAGGAACAACGGTAACATATCCATTAAATTCAACAGAGAATGTAAAGTCCCGATTTTGTGGAAGGAAATACTGAACCCTTCCGCTAATAATAAAATATTCCGACAGTTGTAACTACCACTTACATACAATATCAATTTAACAGGTCGAGAATGAAATCGTTATCAATACCTACTTAAAATTCCATATAAAAACGCTACCTATAGGTATGTAAAATGTTAAAGGATGTGCTGTCACGCACAGGTAAAAACGCAAATTTAAAATCGACTACCAAGGATGGCGTTAAGGTAAGGCGTCTGACGGACTGTAAATACGTGGAGACAGCAGGAGCTAAACTCCAGCTGCCCGTGGCGCACAGGTCGGGGTACAGGTATAATTATTTTTTGCATCCAATGACCGAGATGATAAGGCATAAGATCTCAACTCGCAAGAAGATTCAATGTCCGTTTGGCCCCTTTTTAAAAACCCTTCCGAAATAAAATAAAAAAACAGGAAGGAGCGTGAATGCTGCTATCCTTTTACTGATGGTTGAAGGAATTTCGGCGATAGAAAGCATCTGTCTTAAGGAGGGTAGTGGGTGCTCCGGCCTCACCAAGTAATCTAGAAGTCATGGTCGAAGGTAGTCTAGGTAACCTTTTAATGGCACGGGCAGAGACTGGCAACGCCCGAAACTACACAGTAGAACGCATGGGTACCTACGATATGCAGAGAATGAAAGAAAGAAAAAAAAAACACAGGGACACCAGACTCAGTCATTGGCATAGTTAAAGACCAGTAACAATAATGAAGTAGACAGGAAAAAGGATCGCTGGTGAGTAATAACAATGGCATCGGTCGGGTGGTGTAAACCCTTCAAAAAATCGACATTTTTCTTGTAGAGATTAAAGACCATGAACCCAAATGATTCAGACCAAAACAGTCTCGCTGGTGATAAGAATTACACAGATAAACTTTTCCAGACGAGTGATGGAGACGCAAGGAAAAAGAACGACCAGAGATTCGACCAAGTGAATATTTGCCTTCAGACTCAGCCCAGGTATAACATCGCCCCAACCATTTCGCACAGAAAAAGAACGCTGACACTAATCAAGAAGCTTCTTGTCAATCAAGCATGGAGGATTTAAAACACAGGGCCAACAAGATTGTAGACCGGGCGATAAACGTTTCCCTTTAATTAAAACTTTCTTTGATAATGTTTCCCTTTAATAAATTTTTCTTGATAAAAGTTCCATTTAAAAAAAACTCTTCCTTTCCATTAAGCTGAGTTAACTCCGCAGAAATAAGGGTTCCATCAGTTACACAGCAAATTTAGAATAAGGGTGAACCAGCCAACTAACAAGAACCCAACGCAGTTAAAGTCTAAGCCTCTATACGTCTAAGAATACCGACACAAGACGCTGACGATCTGAGCGAGGTGCAGGAATGAATAATCAAGGAAATGGGATGAACCCAGAACTTAACATGACAATTGACATCCTAAGAGATCACAGACAATATATCAATTTCCTAAATCCTTATTTTTTTTTTAAACAAAAATGTGCTTACATACCTGTGACCGATGGCTTATATCTCGAAGACGCTATCCTGCACTGGAGCTCCGTGCTTCTCCCACTTTTCGACCGCCAAGACTACACCGGTACCTCCCAACCAATCGCTAGGGGTACTCTGCTTCCCCCTTAGCCCCCCGAGCCGCAAAAGGGCCACACAAGATCCAGAAATAAGACTAGCCTCTCAGCTCGACTCCAAGGCTGAGCTACCACTCCAATATAGCTGAGAAATTCCCAACTCCTCACAAGCAATCCGTCAAGCCACAATCCGGCAGCGTAACATTACGCTAACCGTTCATCCCCTCTTCCTTCTTTTCCCCTTCTTTTATAGAAATTTGAGACCCACCTACTTTCCTAAATCATTATTAATTAAATTTTTATGACAAACCTCAAAAAAATTCACTGTCATCCAAGTGTCACTAATCCCCACGGTTTTCCAAAAAATTATTTCTTTTTAATAATTAAAAGACTCAATTCCCTCACCCCCCCTTTAATCGCTCCTAAAATTACTCCTAGGGTTCCTAGATCCCCTCTCATGCTTTTAATAACTTTCCTAAAATGAAGTTGTCAAGATTTAGTTCATTTTAGTAACTCCTTAATTGTTGATTCCTTTTTTCTTTTTACCCTATGTCCCCTACATTCCATTATTGAGTTTCCTTTATTACAAGTTTCCTATTTCTATTATTTATTTCTCTTTTTTTTTTTTTTTTTAAACCAAAAAGGATAAATGCACTCATTAAACCTTTCATTGTATTTCTAAAATCCTAACTTTTATACTCCCACACTTTAATTAGTTTATTTCTTCTTTATCATTTAAAAACCATGGGTTTCAATTAATTTATCTCCCTCATTACTTTACCCCCCCTTAATTTAAGAGGACTTTAACTAACACATAGGAGGGTTTTAGTTTACGCCTTTGCATTTATTTTTATTTTTGCAGGGTCTATTCCTAAGGCTAGACCAAAATTTTATCTTAGAGATGTTTTTAAAATTAGGTTTAGATTTGAACTGGGCAACATTTTAATTAGGGGAGTCGTTTTGAGAATTTCTTCAGGCGTTAAGGTCTTAGGGTCATCTAGGTGGTCTCATCATCATCACCAATGTGACGTGCCCTTCAGGACGCACTACGTGCTCCAAGGGTGCCACTCGTCTCGTTTTCTTTTGTTGCACGACGTGCCCTTCAGTATGCACCACGTGCTCCAAGGGTGCCACTCGCCGACTTGACTGATTGGTAGACATCTATAACCCCTGGAGTCAACACTCCGCCAGGTGAACTTGTGGGAGACTAAGGGCTCTAAGGAATAATGCCCTCACCTTATTGCGCGCCCCTTAGAATCATCGTGAGCGACTGTTGCAGTCCTCCCTCACGACATCGTGGATCCTCTCGAACTAGGTAATTGTTAACCTACAGTTCGAGCCACAACGGAAGTGCTAATAGGATGTGGCAAGGATGCTGTCCACACCTCTCCCTCAACCTCTTTGGAAATCATGTGTGACCCCTTTACTCCATATGTGAGTCTGGTCGGCAAGCTATCGTCAGCCTGCATCATCAACCATCATGTCAAATCATGTCAACAACATGTCATAAAATCAATAACATATCATCAAAACAAAGCAATATCACCGTAAATGAAACAACCCAAATAGCCCACTCCCTGACTCAATCCAGAGTCCAAGGGAGTTCCACCGATGCCTCTGCATCCTCAAGGTCCCCAACCCTGCACACTCAATGAAACTGATTCAGCAACACCTGTCTACATGAAAGTAGTAAAATCATCCTGTCATCTAACTTAATGCATCATAATGAAGGAAAAAGTTTTATCATCATAAAAATCCAGATCACTTGTGAGCAAGTGTCCTCAAAGAATATGTTTTGTAAGTGCGCCAGAGCGGGATGTTACAATCTCTAGGGTGACGACCTAAGGTATCCTTTCATGTGACGACCTCTTTAGCTTGTATTTTCTGTGGTGACCTCTTTAGGTCATCTCTCGTGCGATGACCTAAAGTGGTCATCTATCATGCAACGTGAAATTTAATTCATCTCATGAGTGACGACCTAAGAATTTCATCTCCCTCATGACAATACTTATAGGACATCATTAGTTCATCTCTTAGGAGATGATATCGTTAGGTCATCACAGTTTCCATGACATGTGATACAACATTTGGGGGGTCTAAGATTCATCGCCATATCCAAGACAAAACATTGAACGTGCATCAAAATGGTCGTCGCAAAATGACCCAAATTTACTAGTGTGTAGTTTATCCCAAAGTTCTTTAGCTGATGAAGATTTTCCCACTTTGTCCTCTAGTGAATCAGGTAATCCTTCCATGATGAAATCCATTGTTATTTTGGTGTTCTTTTTTAATTCCTCATTTGTTGGAGTCTTTGGTTTTTTGTAGCATTGTATCCTATAAGAACTGAATTGCAAACATCATATCCATGTGCACGTAAAAATAATTTTGTCCTTCTGATCCATAACTCATAGTCCAAACCATATTAACAATTGAGCATTGGTACTCCATTCATACTAAAAAATTGAACTCCATTCAAATAAAACATTAGTACTTCATTATTCGAATATTTTATGATCTCCTTCCAGTGGGTAAATTGCTTCCTAAAGGAACCTTCTCTGATACCAATTTTTGGAATACTGAGAGGGGGGTGAATCAATATGGTAACTTTATACCACTTTTAACCACAATATATATTATTTCACTTTAACAATAATTTTCAACAATATATCATCCTTGTATCAACTATGAATTCGTCCAATATATATATCATAAGAATGTAAGCATAAGAAGCATGAAATCAACATCACCTCAAGAGAACAATACATTGGTATTTACATGGAAAACCAAATTGGAGAAAACCATAGAATGATTTCTTATAAATATCAAGAATTCATTCATAGGAACCACCAAATTTTAATTTCTCTAGCTGCAACTGCAAGGAGGCTCCAACCCCCTATTCTCAGGCTCCAACTTGAAGAAAGCTACAACTTCCTGAATTATTTGGCTCCAACTATAAGGAGGGTACAACCCGCTAGGCTCTCCAACTCCAACTGGAAGGTGGCTGCAACCACCTGGTTATCAAGCTCCAACCTGAAGGAATCTTCAACTACCTGATTTCCATCTCCAACCGAAAGGGGGATACAACCCACTTTCATTTCCTCGTCCTATTTCCCTGAAGTATAAGTGTAGACCAACTTTCAGTACCACAATCATTTTCATTATCACCGTCACTATTGATGTGACTATTAAAACAACATGTCCAATCGATCAGTGTCACAACAACATCTCCAACCAATCATTGTCTCATCCATGAAACATGATCGAATCTCATATACATGTAAATCATGCCAATATCACTAAGAGAATATCTCAAACTGCATGCTCAACATCACCAATACATGCCTCTACCAAGAATGTACCAACATCACCACATACCATCATAAGGTATGTGTCAACTAAGTACTAACATGTACCATGAATGAAACATGCATCAACCTTTACTAATACCAGCAATCATGTACCATAACAAGTGCGTCAACCATGTACATCAATAATGTACATCGACGCCATATCATATACCATGATATATTATGAAGTGCCTCAACCATATTCCAAGAATATGTGCCAAATATCAAACAAGTGTCATATCATTCATGATATGCCTCAACCAACTACCATAAACCATCTTCCAATGTATCCAAGAAATGTACCAATCATATATCAATACCACTAACAAAAGAATCTCACATTGCACCATAAGATATACCAACAAATATTAAACATGCACCAACAATATGCTTCAACAAATCTACCTCAAAATCATTCACTACAACAAGTATTATACAATCAATAGTTCCTTTAAACATGCACCAACGATGTGCATAAATATATCAAGTATATACATATAGATAGTATCACATTACCATGTTTTTCCTCATAACCAAAGTGCCATAACATCACTGAAAAAGTACTCATCAAAACCAGCAATATACCGTAATAGAAATGACTCATCCCACACACTAGGGTTTGTACCATGATATGCCTCAAGATTATACTTCAAAACTAAACCATGTACCATCATCATACACCCTTCAACAAAAGAATATACTTATACCTACATATATGTGACTGACCTGGAACATCAGACCTCAATTATCCATACCTTTCTCAACTTTTGTTGCATGTTACCACCCTTTTTCCCAAACTAATCAGTGCCTCGCTTGTTGCATACTAGTTGACCAACGAGGATTCCCCACTTGAAAATTATACTAAAACCCATGATGATGAACCAAATTAGGGTTTCCTCAAATTTCTCGGCTCTCCACTACAATCCCGAGAATAATGTAATTCCTTTCATTCACTACCTTTGAAAAATTGTCGTCGTAAACCAATAAATAAAAAACACTAGAGCATAAAGTTCACAAGAAAAATAATCAATGAATAAGTGTGTAAGTGTGTTTGTGAATGAATCCTTGAGACGTATTTATACATTTTCTAGGTAACTCCTCTCCTTAATTTAGGGATTCTATGGTTTTCTTGTTACAACAAATTTATCCTTTCATTCATTGACTTGTAACGAACCAGGGATTCTTGACCATTCTTTGGGGCTTCCAACATTACAATGCCATATCTCCCTAACAGTAAGGAACCACGTGGAATTCCACATATTACCTTAAATGGAACAGTGTGTACTATCCATCCATGATAGTCTTTCTTGTAATTTCACTATCCGTCATGTGCATATTCCTTAACATTATGAGGAAAATCTCTCTATGGCTAGGGGAAAACCACAACCGACGGAATGACACCCAAAAATCAACTCTAATCTAAAATATTCTATATAAATTAAATGCTAACAAGAGAAGAATAGGATCCTACCTCATCTATATGTTTGAAGAAGACCACCATTAAGCACACAAACCAAGAATTTATACCTGCAACTTGTCTTCAACAACCAAGATACACAAGCATGTGGTGATTCTATATAAGGTTAGCATATAAATTAGCATAATCCATTAACATACATAAAAAGTATGCCCATGGAAAGTAATTCAAATATTTGCAAGATATCATTTGGATGAGAAAAGAGTATTATGTAATCAACAAAACTACATAGGTGAAAAACTTATGTAACAACACATATCAAAAGCAAGAAACTAAGTCCCTCGAGCTGGGCCTCGACCATTTCAATCCTCCACAAATAAAAGATCAAATGTAGGAGTCAAAGAGGTTCTCCATCAAAATATAGGAAGATCTTGGGGGATGAACACAAGAAGTTCTGGATTTGAAGGACAAAGGGATACAGACTGAAAATGAAGTTAAATTTCTCTAGAGTATCTTTCCTCTCAATGATGTGTTGCATGTATTCAAGGCTTGGATATAACTCAATTTATATCCTTTGAATCGAATTGAAGGATCGAATCAGAGAATTTCCAGTATATGGAAGGTCAAGGATCATCAATCATGTGAAATGGCATGGAAAAATGACATATTTTTCAATTGTTTAGCACCAAACCCGATGTACACGGGATGTAGTGGAGAAACCTACATATAAGCGAGTTGTCTAACTGGTAGGTCGTGTATAGGGAAAAAAATGTTTATTTTTATCTATGGAGTGAAAAATGAATATTTTAATTCTATAGAGGGGAATGGAAGGTGTAACATTCCCCAACCCAACTGAGGGATAATACAGTGTGTAACACTCTTAAAAATAATTATGGTAATTAAATTAATTCATTTGCAGTTAGTTGATTTCCAATAGCTTTCAACTATGAATTAAAACCGATTTAGCTATTGTCTACAACCATATAATAGATTCATCTACCACATGGTAATAATGAACATGAAATTCAGCTAAACAACTCATTACAACAACATTTAAATCACTTCCAAATACACAGAGTTCATGCACAACAATTAAAGAAATAATTTAACACAACATCAAGATAAAACACTTATATTTTCACAACAGTTGTGAAACTAGCACCTTGGGATGGACGTTACTCCCAACGATAGAATAATTCTTCCAAATCACAACAGCTAGTCACCCTTGATATGAGGCTAGAAATCCAAAAAAGAGGGTGGTTTCTCATAGTGCACTCACAACTCATAAAACTCTCAACCCAATTGATATTCTCCTACAACTATCTTGATTTTCCACGATCTCTCTTCCTCTTGAACTATCCAACCCAAGGAATGTACCTCTTCACCTATGTTAGTCCCTTGGGTTTCCCATTTGTTTATCAGGTTCTTACTATCATATATAACTAGGAATCTCTCAGTTGGGAACTTAAGGGAAATTTCTACTAGGAAAACTGTCATCAAACCAACAACAAACACTTGTTATTTTAGTGAAACTCACACAGGAGTTCACTCTTCAGGCATGAAAACCTGTCTCTTAATTTTTCTAGCATGAATCCACTCCCATTATGCTCCAACATTCTCTAGAGTTTTCCCTCCATGGTTGAATCAGCTTCAAGATCTGTTTATTTCTCTCTACTTGTTTACCATGCACACATTTAACTAACTAAAGACTGTTGTACCAACCCATACAAATTTCCTATATTTGACTTTCCTTTCTTCACTCATGTTCTCCCCCAAGATGATTTTACTCAACCCCCATGTGCCCAATAACTTTGGGATGTGACTACTCACACACACCCTCTTACATGTATTCAGTTATTGGCTTAGGGAACACTCAATCATAAATGGGAAGGTTCATATATAAATAGCAAAATTAGGAAAATGGGTTGAATTAATATACATGGGTATTTCCCCCCCTTAGATCCCTCTTATCCATTATCCTAGACACTAACCCCTCTTGTGGATTAATTCAACCCCCATCTCCTGTCCATGTGCTCTTACTAGCTAGCATCACATTTTATTAACAAAACAAGGAAATACAATTCACATATTACATTGTTTTGGCCGTAAGCACACATTATATCTACATAAGAATTAATTAAACTAGGGATTATAGTGGGGATGTTACATTCCTCCTCCCATACAATTAGGATTCATCCACGGTACACTCTATGACGATATAGATATATGAAAATTTACTTCACAATACTTAAGAACACAAATTCTACAATTTAACAACTACAGCAGCAACTCTGACCATAATCTCATGTTCCTCTCAAGTCACTGACCCAAGGGATGCAAATTTCATTTATCAGAGTTAACCCAAGGGATGTACCATTTGTTTATCAATGATAATGGAAGGAATGAGCCATTCATTTATCAAGGTCCCCAGCACACTTGGATAGGACTCTAAGTTGTGATTCTAGAATTCTAGCTACTCAAAATGGAGGCTTGCATTTTATCTTCTTCAAAACTGTCAAACATTTGTGAGTATTATCCCCACATGTTTTCTTCATGTTTCGATGTAGAATATCCAAGTTATCCATATTTAGGAGTGGAAGAAATTGATTAACATACTAAATACAATAAACAAATATATATGGAGAACAACAAAAATATCTACTAAACAATATCTTCTATTGAATGAATGGAATAGGATGAAACTATAAAACTTCAGAACTAAAAAAACATGCTCGAATGGTGGTATCTATCTCTGAGATGATATGTGGTTTCTATGTGCATCCATATGAAAAAAATTATTACATTGAGGCTCCATAGGAATTTTTAACATTACTCATGAATTTCAAAACCCTAGACATCCAAAAACCTAACCCTAGGAGATGAAACACCAAAAGTTATGTGGGCCCCAATGGGTAAGTTAGTAAGTTGGTACCTCTGTTTTAGGCCCGTGATAGCCCGTTGGAAATTTATTTTTGAGAAATACACATTACACCATCAAACTTTGACTCTATTTATAGTTTGATCGTGGCAAGCCAAAAAAAACACGATTTAGGGGCCCAGAACGACCTTTTAAGTATAGAAAGATGTGATGACATGATAACATCCAAAATAAGCCAGTTGAATTAGGTGGGCGACCACCAGTCCCCACCTAGAATATGTGTATGGCTTCATATATCCCTAGAAGTCTAGAACCCACAATTACAAATAAGTATAGAAGAACATGTTGAACTAAAAAACGTCAAGAGGAGCAAGTTGGAATAGGTGGGTGGCTACCAATATCCACCTTGATCATTAGGACCATAGAAATTCCATTAAACCTTTACCAACCATGTGGATTTGCTCCTAATCACTTTGACTTTCCGATCCAGGATGCCTACTGGTTCTGCCCAAAAATCCCCTTCGTGCTCCACCTGTATCACATTCGAGTCAATTATGTGGTTAGGATCATCCACATATTTCTTCAACAATGACACATGAAACACATTATGCACTCTCATGGATGCATGAAAATATAACATTTATGCAAATGAACCTATATTTTCTAATATTTCAAAAGGCCCACAATATCTTGCTGCTAACCTTGAGAAACATCCTAATATTATCAAACTTTCCTTTCTTTAACTTTCAAAAACACGTGTTATCCCACTTTAAAATCTCTAAAAAACTTTTTTCCTATATGGATAACTTTTCTTCCTATCTTGGGAAGCATTTAAATCTTGATTTATCTTTTCAATATGATCTTCCATTTCCTGTAACAATTCAGCTCGAATAACTGCTTAGTCTGTTGGATTCTCCCAACTCACTCATTTGTTACATTTTCTTCCATACAATTCCTCAAATGGACTCATTTTCAGTGAGGCTTGATACCCATTGTTGTAGGAAAATTCAATAAAATGAATATAATCTTCCCACTTTGATTGTTGATCCATCACATACATTCTAAGCATGTCCTCAATTATCTTGTAAGTCATTTATGTTTTCCTCATCTTACTCTGGGTGATATGTGGTACTAAAATTTAAATTTGTTCCAAAATGATTGAACAAGCCTTTCCAAAAATTAGATGTGAACTTTGGATCTCTATATGAAACTATTGTCTTATGCACTCCATGTAGCCTAGAAACTTCTCTCATATAAGTTTATACAATACTTTATTCCTTGTGTGTAGTCTTTACTGGAATAAAATGTGTTTATTTAGTCAATTTATGCACCACCACCATGTTGGAATCTTGTTGCTTCATTGTTCTTGGAAGCTTAGTAATAAAATAAGTTGTAAGTACTTCGCACTTATATTTTAGAATGGGTAATGGTTATAGAAAACATGTTGGGTGACTATGTTATGTCTTCACTTTTTGGAATTCTAGACATTTGGCTATGAAATTAGCCACTTCTTTCTTCAGTCTTGGCCAAAAATATTCGCTTTTTACTACTGCAATTGTCTTCTGATATCTTGGGTGCCCTGGATATGACACATTGTGCATCTAGTCCAAACCTGCATTTTCTAGTTCATTGGAGTTTGACACATACAACTTACCCTTGTACATGATAATTCCATCTTCTTTCAACTCATAATAATTAAATTTCTGCTAAAAATTACCATGCTATAATGTTTCATTTATTTTTAAATAATTCCGATCTATATTTGTTGTTGCAATAATTTTGTCTTTCATATATTCCAGGTACATGTTGATAGATGGAATATGAACTTCATGAGATCTCTTGCTAAGTCCATCAACCACTTGATTTTCCTTTCCCTTTACATGCTTAATTCCAAAGTCATATTCACTCAGAAATTCCAACCATCTAGTTTTCCTCACATTTAGTGTTGGTTGTCCAGTAAAAAGCTTCAGACCACATTGGTCTATCCTTAGCTCGAATTTATTTCCCATAATGTAATGCCTTCACATTTTCAATGCATGTACAATCGTTTCTAACTCTAAGGAATGTGTAGCATAATTCCTCTCATGGTCTTTTAATCTTCTGGACTCATAGAATACCATGTGGTCATTTTGATTCAGAACTCCACTGAGTCCTTCCTTGATGCATTGGTGTACGAAACTAAATATTTGTTTGGATCTTCAATATTCAATGTTGGTGCACTTTACAATATTCCCTTCAATTGTTGAAAACTCTCTTCACACTTGGAATTCCATTCAAATTTTACTCCCTTATTTTGCAAAGAAGTGATTGAACATGAAATATTTGAAAAACCTTTTATGAATCTTCAGTAATAACCAAAAATACCCATGAATGATATAACCTTTGTCACACTCTTTGGATCTATCCATCCTCTAATGGACTCTATCTTATCATGATCAAATTCTACCTCTGCTACTGATATTATATTCCCCAAGTAGTGAATCTTCTTTTAATAAAATATGCATTTACTTATATTAGCATATAATCTATCCTCTCTTGAACCTTGCAAACCCATTATTAAATGTTTCTCATGTTCCTCTTCTGATTTAGAATACACAAGTATATCATCTAAGAACATGATCACAAACTTGTCTAGGTACTCCCTGAACACTCCATTCATGAAACACATAAAGACTATTGGGTCATTTGATAGCCCAAATGGAACTATCGTGAATTCATAATGCCCATATCTTGTTCTTAACAATGTCTTGATGATGTCTTCTTCCTTTATCATTACTTGATGATAGCCCGATCTCAAGTCAATATTCGAAAATATTCTTGCACCTTTCAGCTGATCAAACAAATCATAAATTTTGGGGGAAGGATACTTATTCTTTATTGTAACCTTATTAACATGCCTTAAATCAATACACATCCTTAAGGTTCCATCCTTATTCTTCAAAAAAATAACTAGGGATCCCCAAGGTGACACACTTAGGTGTATATACTCCTTCTTAAAAATCTCTTCAAGTTGCATTTGTAACTCCTTGAATTTTGGTGTACCCATTGTGTATGGTGTCTTAGAGACTAGGGAAGCTCCTGAAACTAAATCAATATAGAAATCAATGCCTCTCTTGAGTGGAAATCCTAGAATTTCTCTAAAAACATCGTCAAAATCCTTGAAGACCAGATGGTCTTCAATTCTTTCCACTTTGTCTTTGGCAACCTCCTCCAAATGGGATGCAAACATCTGACATCGCTTCCTAAATCTATTCTTCAGCCGTATAGCTGCAATATCTCTAACAAATACAACTCTAGGAATTCCTTGAATCTTTCCTTGCTTCACTTCCTTATTAAAACATGTGATTGTCTTGTTGTAACAATCTAGGACAACATGATGTTTTTCCATCCAATTCATGCCAATTAGACAGTCATATGAACCCAATGGTATGGCTTTTACATCTACCTTCATGTTGAGTCCATTCATGTCTATTTGACAATCTTTAACCAACTCAGTGATCTTTCTCTTAGCCCCTGTGGCTAACTAAACTAACCAAGATTTCTTATGCTTACTTATTTGCAAGTGGAATATTTCAACAGTGTTAGAATTTATGTAGCTATGGATAGCTATATAATCAATCAAAATTAATATGGGATGGTGATCAATCTTACCTTCCACTTCAATCATGGGGGATTGATATTCGACTTGCTTGTTGTCCAAGGCTTAAAAAATCCTTGGCATGCTTCCTCCCATATCTTCCACTGTTTCAGCCCCTTGAATGTTGCATACAATCATCATTCTTTCTCCTTTGTGATGGGCATCCCTATATAATTGATTTCCCTCACATCTCCAAAATTGAATAAGTTGTTTCCTTGGCCTTTTCCAAATGAATATTCAGTCTTTTCCTCATTTTGGGTTGTCTGGCCTTACTAATTGGCTTGGGGGTTATTTATGAAAAAGGGTGGATTAAAACCTTTCTGCCTTTGATCCATTTTCCCTTTCATCTTGTTATTCCAAGCCTTTTGGAGCACTGACCTTACTTTGATTTTCTCATAAAAGTTCATTTTTCTCCTTATGATTTACTCCAATGTCTTGGGGTTATCATACTAAATCTTGTCACTATAGAAGGAGGGTAACCCACTTAGAAACCTTTGGATTTTAACCTACTCATCCTTGATGAAGTCAACATGCTTCAACAATTCAAAGAACAACTTCTCATATTCCTCCATTCACATGGTTTCCAACTTGAGTTCAAAAAACTCTTTAATCTTTATCTCATAGTAATAATCAAAAAATTGTTGATACTGAGAGGGGGGTGAATCAGTATCTAGTACAATTTCAAAACCTTTTTCAACTTATACTTAAACCATTCAATTATATCTAATGAGCAATGAACAATAGTATAAGAGTTACACCAATACACCACAATACACCATGCACAATATATGAGAAATAATCAATAGTTTTTGTTCAAGGGAAGTAA
>ML787270.1:169093-190504 GCA_009831015.1 Picea engelmannii
AGATCCTTCTAGAAGCAGAAGCTTCTATTAGGTCTTCTTACATCCGCCTTATTCTATTTTATTGAAAGGTCTTATTAATATTGACCTTTATTACATCCGAATACATTGATCTACCTATGTGCGGGTTAGGACCTTAACAACCATCAACTATTTTTCTTGGCCAATTTTCAAAACTTTGCCAAACTCTCCAATCTGACCATCGATTGTCGGTGAATTCTACTTTTTGAACTTCACACTTAGAAAAATTTCAACGTTTCTTTGATTTATCTAGACCATCGATCTATTCATTTTCACAACCCCCAATTAAATATCGACCGTTGATCCCATCAACCTTTCAAATGGTCGAATCCTTATGAATTTTTAAATTTGTCATGATGAATCCCAGTCATAGATCTCGAGGGAAAAAGAGATCTTGCTCGTCGATCCACCAAACTACCTATAACTCTACATGCATCCATTAAAAATTGAATTTTGACCATTCCAGGTTGAATTTCGATATACAAGTTCACCTCTCTACTCCACTAACCATCTCAAACTATCTAAAGGCATCAAAACTCAGATTTGAGTCACGAAATTGGGGATTTCTCTCTAAAATCTCCATTTTCCCCCAAAATATGTAAGAGAAAATTTCACCAATTCACTTTGGTTTGAGCCCATACAAGTCTGATGTTTGAACCAAAACTATGATACCCTAATGTAACTTCCCCTATCCCAATTGACGAACATTTCAATGCCTAATACTCTTAAAAATGAATTTTGTTTCTAATTAAATTAATTCATTTGCAATTAGTTGATTTCCTATAGCTTATAACTACGAATTAAAACAAATTTAGCTACTATCCAAAACCATAAACTAGATGCATCTACCACATGCTAATAATCAACATGAAATGCAACTAAACAACTCATTACAATAACATATAAATCACTTTTAAATATAGATAGTTCATGCACGACAATTAAATACATAATTTAACACAACAACAAGATAAAACACCTATATTTTCACAACAGTTGTGCAACCAACTTTCTGGGATGGATGTTCCACCCAACCATAGACTAACTATTCAAACCTCAACAACCAATCACCCCCAAGATGAGGCTACAAATCCACAAAAGAGGGTGGTCTCTCACAGTCCACTCATAACTCATAAAACTCTCAACCCAACTTATATTCTCCTACAACTATCTCGATTTTCCACCTTCTCTCTTCCTTTTGACCTATCCAATCCAAGGAATGTACCCCTTCATTGATCTCACTCCCTGTGGAATCCCATTTGTTTATTAGGGTGTCGTTGGCATATGTATTGAGGAATATCTCAGCTAGGAACTTAAGGGAAATTATTGCTAGGAAAATTATCAACAAACCAACAACAAACATTTGTTGTTTTAGTGCAACTCACACATGATTTCCCTCTTCAGGCCTGACAACCTTTCTCTTGAATTTTCCATCGCTCCAATTATGCTCCATCATGCTCCATCATGCTCTAGAATTATACCTCCATGGATGCATGAAATTCAACCTTTTGTTTCTTTCTCTCTACTTGTTTCCCATGCACACATTTGACTAAGTAAAATATATTGTACCAACCCATAAAGATTTTCTCTCTTTGGCTTGCCTTTCTTGCCTCACACTCTTCCCCAAGATGATTTTACTCAACCCCCATGTGCCCAATAAATTTATTATGTGACTACTCACACCTAGCCTATTACATGTATTCAATGATTTTCTTAGATAAGCTCAATCAGAAATGAGAAGGTTCATATAAAAATAGAAAATTTAGGAATATGGGTTGAATTAATATACAGGGGTATTTCCCCCCTTTGACCCCTCTTGTTCATTATCCTAGACACTCCCCCCTCTTGTGGATTAATCCACCCCCAACTCTTATACATGTCCTCTTAGTAGTTGGCATTACATTTTATTAACAAAAGAAGGAAATACAATTCACATATTACATCGCTTTGGTCATACCCACACATTATATCTACATAATAATTAATTAAACTAGGGATTATAGTGGATATGTTACAGAATGCCATCCAAGCAAGGTGCATGGACTGAGGAAAAATTTTCTATAACAGATTCCCCCTAATGTGTGAGGTCATATGATTATATGTGATGGCTAAAATGTATTATAATTCCCAGAAGTGGAGTAATGAAGACTAAATTGGAAGTGCTAGTTACTCACGAGAATATTACAATTCATAATGACTTTATACACATGGCTTCCAATCTGAGTTACACTCGAGATCCATGTAGATATATATCAAATATTTTTTCATGTTCATGAATAAGAAATAAAAAGTGGACATATTCCATAGGTTGTCATAGTCACGAACAAGACACAGTGGAGTCTAGTCTCAAAATCAATCGAAGATATCTATATACAATGGAGTACAATATAATATTCCATGATCACTGAAGTCATATAGGTATTGGTCCAATAAAAGAAAAAAACGTATATGGTATGCTACCACTATAAGTTGGCAGTCTTCTACATTATCTGTTGAAGGCGAAAGTATACATTATGTGAATAGAGGAGTTGAATTCAAACATAATGAGACTTTGTTTGATTACTGGTGATTAAGTTATACCGTTAACAAATGCGAGACAACCCAACGATAATGAAAGTAGGTGTTAAGCCACCGAGTACATTATGCATGTACGAATAAGGGTGTTCATGTTGAACACTTGAAGAATCGATCGATCAAGAGAAATTGATGTATTCATAATTGTTGATGGGAGGAGAACTTTCCACTGATGAATACAATCCTTTAGGTACTCATAGGACTCTAGGTATCATTTCGAGAATATATGAGTTGAATTCGATGGAAGGAGACCCACTGAAATGAGAACATTAAGGCATATCTCATTATCCAATGCGAGGTACAAATAAATAACTTAATGATTAAGAGGATATTAGATGAATAGGATGTTCATTAACCAAAAAACATGTGTGTCTCTCGCATGCATGAGATATAAGTAGTGCATGAAAGAGACGCTCTGAATAAAATCCAATAAGGAAAAATGCCAACAAAGGAGATTAAACCACCAATAAGGCTAATGGAATCCAAGACACTGCATGAATCCCAATGTGTGAATATATTTCTCTCCTTCAAACACAAGGGAAACCCCCAGTCAGTAACTAATGAGGAGATGGAATTTGTTGGGTTCATGGTTACCACCAATGATGAAAGTAGGCCCAGGGTGCAAGGTAGGACAACAACTTCATGTGAATCTGAGATACATTGAGGGTATGGCCAATATGTAAAGTCAAGAGTTCTGAGGAATGACCGACATAAGATTTAAACTTCCTTTGAACAAGAGAATGAGACATATGGATAATGCAGGAAACATATCCTTAATATTGATCATTGACAAACACTTGTGATGGAGGAGCCATCAACAAACTCTCCATAGGGACTGGACGAATAACCAGTCAAAGGAGTAAAATCTAAGTAGTGAGATCAACTTCCTAAGTTCATGCTAAACCCAAACCTGGGATGAAAATGAACTAAATATATTTTTCTCTATTCAAAGGACACATGATTGCTTCCGATAGGAGATAATATTATTTTTTCACTTATCTTTTTTTGGCTTTTCATAGTCAAAGGAATGTTATGATACAAGAGATGAAATGAGTGTCGCGAATAAGGAACTAGTACCAAGCAGTGGAACATACCTATGCTCAATGCAAGGGAGAGAATGCAGGTCATAGACACTCAAGAGAATGTTTCCTTTACGCGTAAAGGGTGTTAAGATGAAAAGGACATATGGAAGAAACTGCTTAGCTAGTGATGAGAATTGTTGAGGTAAGAGGCTTATGATGAGAAAGTGGGATCTATAAATAGTCTCAACATTGAAAGCATGATAATGGATTGCAATCACAACTTAACTCACAAATTTCCTTTTTCATATATTTAGTCCCCTAGGCCCGAAAAAGTATAAAATAATACCAAGGATAACTCTTCTAGCCAATGGAAACTAGAGTATTTGTTTTTCATAATTAGTCTACCTGGTTTGGAAAAGGGTAAAAATTATACCAAATAGACATCCTTTAAAAACCATTTAACGAGTGTGAAAGAGACAAGTTCACTCAACCATCTTTTCATTTTTCCAAGATTCGGAAAAGAGCTTAAGCAAGACTTGGGGGGAGTCCCATAAGTAGTAGTCAGAATGATATTGAGTAAAGAAAAAGGGGTTTGAATGAAAATCCATATTGGCACTATAAGGAACTCCCAGTTATATGGAATAATTTTTGCATGGGAACCAAATGAAGAAAAGAGTTATAACTAGGGTACCCATGTTTGGTAAGTCTCTACCACTTAATAATGACACTTTTAGCATTAGTGAAAAGGTTTTGTGTCACTAAGAAATGAGTTCGTACCTAGGGTGCATGAATCAGGTCATAGGACGATGCATGAATATAGAGTGGGGTGAAAACCTATCCTATATGATGGCAAAATAATATACCTACTCGAGGCACAAATGTGCAATGTGACGTTGGAAATCTATTAAACATCCTGGAAAAAACCACTTAAAAACAAATTCTTTCACTACACTATCAGTCCATAAGGCCAAATATAGAAACAATAGGGTAAAACTATACAAAGTGGGTAAAAATTTTCTTTCAATAGTAAAAATAATAAATTTTACCATACCATTTGAGTTTTTTACCCACATAGTTCTTTTGAGGTCATTTTACCAATGATCTTCTAGTGGATATTCTAGGAGCTGCGATCAATGGAATCAGAAATCGTCTGGACCAACTAAGTGTCCATACAATTTTCTTCCATTTCGATGGTTTACATTTTATATTTACTCGCCATTTTATGAGTATTAGAGGTCGTTACCTAGAAACTACGTTGTATGTGGGTGATAGTTCATTAGGTTGCTTATACAACCTCATGTACATGGGGAAAGTGAACCCTACCTGCGTATATGAATCCCTATACGTGAATTTCATAAGGTTATCCCTTATACAAGTCCTCAATTTTGTTTTTAAAGAGGATCAACTCAAAAATTGGTCTTTCCTTTGTAGGATGGTTATTGAATGGATGGAAAGGGAGCATGAGGACGTGGATGCAGTAGTAAAAAGAGATACAAGGGCCCAACAAACTTTGAAACGATGTGCGATCTATAAATTTTGGGCCATCAAAAGAATGAGGACTCAAGTGAGGTTACTCCAGTTACTGATAAACTATTCATACTTATCATTATTCCTTCACCCATAAGAATTAAATTCAGAAGATTGCTGAAGAATTGCTAGAATCTCATGTCATTATCCTCAATACTATCCCTTATTATTATCTTGTAGTAACAATACTCAATAAAGAAGATAATTAGAAAATGTGTGTTTATTTTCACACCCTCCAGAAACTCACAATCAAAGATAGATTTCCCATTCTTGTCATTGATGACCTTTTGTATGAATTGAGTGGTGCTCAATATTTTACCAAAGTTGATCTTTGTTCTGACTACGACTAGATTCGTATGAAATAATAAGACATTCCCAAGACTTCATTCAAAACTCATGAGGGTCACAATGAGTTATGGGTTATGTCATTCGACCTTCGAAATTCTCCCTCC
The DNA here is from genome assembly GCA_009831015.1 of Picea engelmannii. Lineage (NCBI taxonomy): Eukaryota > Viridiplantae > Streptophyta > Pinopsida > Pinales > Pinaceae > Picea > Picea engelmannii. The sequence continues at coordinate 174,687 of ML787270.1, forward strand.
ATTTTTCAAAGTATCATGAATCATTTCTTTTATCCTTTCCTACGTCATTTTGTATTAGTTTCTTTGATGATATTCTTAACCATAGAAAAACTTGTCAATCCCATCTTACTCATGTGGATCAAGTTCAACAACTAATATCTCAGCATACAAATTTTCTTATGTAGTCTAAATGTGCTTTTGGAACCTATGAAGTTGAGTACCTAGGACATATTGTCTAAAAGGATGGTGCCAGGGTGGATTCGAAGAAAATTGAGGCTATGAAAAATTGGTTGTGCCTAAAAACTCAAAAAAAAATTCTCAACTTCCTACGTTTGACGAGATATTATTGCAAGTTTGTTCAGAATTATGGAAAAATTGTAGCTCCCCTAACAACACTCCTTAAAAATAATTATTTTAGTTGGACTCCTAGAATTGACCATTCCTTTCAAGCCTTGAAACAAGCTATGTGAATTACTCTTGTTCTCACTCTTCTTGACTTTAGCAAGACCTTTGTACTTTAATTTGATGCCTCGAGGAAAGTAATTGGGGCTTTCCTCATGCAACATGGTCAACCTTTGGCATTCACTAAAAAAACATTGTCCAAGCATCGTTCAGGACAATCCACCTATGAAAAGTAAATATTTTCTATTATGCATGTTGTGGATCTATGGCGTCCTTATCTCTTGGGGCAATGATTCCAGATTAAAATGGATCATCAAAGGCTCAAATATTTTCTAGAATAACAAATTATTTCCCTGGAGAAATAAAAATGGGTAGCCAAGTTGTTTGAATATAATTATGAGATCCTCTATAAAAAAAGGTAAAGAAAATGTGGTGGTTGATTCTCTTTCAAGGAAATATGAAGAATACATGTTCATTTTTTCCCTCTCATTCATTGTCATATATTGGCTTCAAGATTTTTTCCAAGAATCGTTGCAAGACCCAAAACTTTCCAGACTGATCCAAACACTGTAGAAGGATCCTCATGCTTCTCTAGGTTACTCATGTCACCATAACAAGCTTCGTTATAAAATTATCATGTATTTAAGCAAACCATCGAACCTTAAATCCACTATTCTCTCTAAGTTTAAGCTTCAACTACAACTCGACATTTTGGTTTTAATAAAACCTATGAACATGTTAATAATTCTTTTTTTTTAGATGGTATGAAACAAAAAATTTACACCTTTGTGGTTCAATGTGATACTTGTCAACACAATAAGGATGAGATAGTCAAATCTTTGGGTACACTCCAACCTCTTTTGATTCCACCTGTTACTTGGACATATATTTTTATGGACTTCATTGTTGGCTTACCTACATCATGAAATAAGTTAGTCATCATGGTAGTAGTGGATCATATTTCCTAATATGCTCATTTATATTATCTTCAATGCCCTTTCACAACATCCACTATGGCTCAAAGTTTTATGGATAACATCTTCAAGCTCAACGACATGCCTCATTCTGTTGTTTCTAACCGTGATCAAAATTTTACCATCACTTTTTGGTAAGAAATGGTCAAACTCCATAGAACCCAATTTCATCTCAGTACAACATATCATCCTCAGACTCATGGACAAATTGAAGTGGCCAATAATGTTTTGGAAACCCATTTGAGGTGTTTGTGTCTGATATAAAAAATCAATGGGTTAAGGGGTTAGCACTCACTGAATGGTGGTATAATACCTCTTACCATACCATCACATCCATGAATCCCTTTGAAGCAATCTATGGAAAAACTCCACCCTCGGTTATATCATACATTCTTGGTATCTCAAAGGTTTAACAGGTGTATTAGACTATTACAATATGTATGGCCATTCTCCGTACTCTAAAATAAAATTTGGTCATGGATCAGAATCGCATGAACCAACAAGAAGATCATGGCTATTCCTAACATGAATTTTCCAAAGGGAGCTTGGTGTTTCTTCATCTAAAAAATTATAATCAAACATCACTCAAAACCCAACAATGTAAGAAACTCACCCCCAAATTTTGATGTTCCTTATCATATTCTTGAGAGAGTGGGGCTAGTGGCCTAATAGTAATATTTTTTGAGAAACTCTAAGACCCATCCTATTTTTTATGTTTCTTACTTAAAGAAAGTGCTCATCACTAGGTGACAAATTCAGACTAGTCTACCTAAGTTGGGTGAAGTAGGTTCAATTTGGTTGCAGCCACAAGAATTCGTGGACCATCGTGAGCATCGTCTCCACCAATGCAACATCAAGAAAGTTTTAGTTCAATGAAAGGAGACACATACAAAACATGCCACCTGGGAGTCATCTGCCATTATGTAGCAATTTCCTCATCTCAGGTCTTGATTTCAAGGTTATTTTGAATGGGAGGGCATGTTAGGGACCTAACCTCCCTAAAATATCATGTAGGTAGAATAATATATTTTCCATGTAAGAAGGGTCGATATTAATAAATAATGCCTAGTTAATAAGGTGAACATGTCAAATGTAAGAAGACCTAATAGAATCTTTCCCTTCTAGAGATATCTTCTTCTAGATTGTTCTTTTGGTTGATATATTTAGCATAAATATGATTTGAGGGAATGAGAAGTCTTTGTGTTGAGAATTATTGTAATAGAGAACTATTCTGCTAGAGGTTTCCCCCCGAAGAGGATAGTGAACATTTATCCCCTTTCAACAAAGGTATCATGTTGGTGTGCTATTGTCTATATTCTTTGGTTTCGTTGGAAAATTTTGGGATATTCATGTTTCTACTCAATATAACTTAATCAGATGCATAACATAATTATTTCAATTCTTTCTACAATCATACAACTATCAAAATTCTCATGTTGAAAACATTTACAATTAACAATATGTCATCTTTCTCATCGCATAGATATAAAAAAATTAACAAGAAAGGGAACAAGGGATCCTCCCTTTTTTTCAACTCCTTCACACAACTTGGAACTTTCATCTTAATTGAATTGTTCCCAAGGCCTTTATGTCTCTGCATAACATGGCTTAACCATGGTTATTGTTTTAAACATATTCATTAATTTATTTTTCTTGTACCATCTATACTTATTTTCATAACTACTCTTTTAAAGTATAGAAAACTTTTAAACAAATCAGAGTTTTAATGTGATAAAATATTCCACTTCTCTCCTTCTTTGATTATGCAATCTATCCCTCTTGGGATCTTCCTTCTCTATTCCTTGAGCAGTCTTGGTCAATTTCACCTTCACCTTTCCCGGATATAGACAACATTTTTATAAAAATAATATTTAGTTTACCAATTAATCATGAATTTGTGCATTCTTCACATTATCAATCAAAATGCTTGACATTCATGTGCATGTTTCCTATGCATGCATTATATTTTAAAATGTAATTCTAGGGTCCATTTTATAAATAGTCTTGCATCCCACTACCTAATTTTTCTAGCAGTAATTAATATTTTGATTCTATTCTATTGACAGAGTCCTCACATCATTCCTCCACAAGGAACTTCTTCAACATGCAAATCTATTTTTCCATATCCATCAATTATCTGAAATGACCTCAATTTTGAGTCAGCCTCAAACTCCTCATTTCATAGTTCTACTCTATGTCCCATAATGAATATTATATTACATCCCTATGATGAATTTCAAATACACATTCAAACATGTAACTTTATGTTATCATATTTATTTTAAAATGTGCTTTGATGAACTTAATCACATGCATTAGCATGTTGTGTGTGTCCACCATAGGCACACTTTATAGTTTCACTTGCATATCTATTTAAATCATCTTACTCATGATTTTTCATAATAATTTACACACAATGTTCAAAGGAATATTCACTTTTCCTTTTATAAGAACAACATAGTACTCATTTCACATTGCTCTTTCAAGAAATTATACCAGATCTTTCTGAGGAATGGAGTACACTGCCTTCAAGACAATAGTCAAAATAAAAAAATCATAACTCCTCAAAATAGAGTCATCCATGTATCCATAATATTATCTAATCATGGAAAGTACAAATATTTCCTCACAACTCACTTATACATATCTTATTTTAGACTAGGAAACCATATAACACATTCAATCCATGTAGTCAAGCATATATGTACATACATAGACATTCAACATCTAAGTTCACTCTTTGGACTTGTTCCATGTCATTCACACAAATTGAAATTTGAAAATTTCCATACCATTCATCCTTGGGATCTTATAGCCATTCATATGACAAGTACCATAGGGATACTCATAATTGTATCACCCTCTTTTCATGGAAAAAACGAGAAAGGAACTACTCTTTCCCAACTACTATAAAACCATCCCACAATTCAAAAAATACCAATAGATAATTACAACAATACCCAAGGAAGAAAAATAACCATTATGGTTTCTCTTCCTACCTCAAACCACTCTTGGTCAGCAAACCTGTACCAACGAAATCCTTTCCCAGATTCCCTCTTATATTGCATGGGTATACTATGCCACACCCATATGGCTATTATTCACCTCTAGATGTAAATCTAATCCATTGGTCATCTTAAATTGTCCAAGAAATTCACTTACCATAATTTAAATCAACATTTTACTAATCATTATTTCTTATCCCCATAAAGATATATGCAATAACATTATCACATTTTCATTCATGTTGCTATGTTTCCTGCAAATCATTCTTAACTAACATTTATGTCAACAAACAACACCTTACAACCCAACAAAGGTTATAATATGTATATATGCATGTCCATACATACTTACTATTAATACATATCAACTTATTTCCCACTCGTATAGGAATAGCCATGAATGGATTGAGAAACAACAATTTATGTTGCTGCAAACTAGCAAAATTCAATTTTTTGTTGTGTATATTTCCAACAAAATTTCAATCTCTTGTCCTTTTTGTTAAGGATTTTATCTGTATATTAAACAAAAATTTAAGGAAGAAAACACTTTTCAATAGGTTCATATTATCCTTTAATTACCAATCCTTGTGACTTTTCTCTGGCCCATCCAGGCCTAGTGTTTGAAACCTCACTGTGATAACACTTTGTATGACACCCAACACCCTAAGTACCTTTTTGAGGGATGGGGTATTAAAATTTTTCTTTTCATCAACCTTCCTAAAGACTCCTCTTGTGGAAAATATCATCTTTTTCTCATCAATATATTTCCAACAACTATCACCATACTAAAAACTGAGTTGTAGATCAAAACGTATGGCCTTCCAAAGTTTAGACCTTCTTGGTCAAACTCCACCTCACCTCCACCTAACACCCATGTGGCTCCAAATCACCCTTATTCCCCAATGTGGAATTGAAGTGTCATAACATGTCACCCTTCTATCACATATGTGGTTGATGGTATGAACGTTGGCATGGAACCTACCACCTAGCCACTGGGCGCTCGGCTTATCGCCCCCTGCTTATATACACCTGACCACTATGTTTATCATACCTTCAGTAGCCAACATATTCAGGTATTGACCCACTGTGAATATCATCCCACCGGGGTATTGAGACAGTAGCCCCCAAGGAATGAAACATTACCTCCTAGGGACTCCAATGATCGTTCTGATGTCCTAGATGGCACTTCAAACACATGACACTTCCAAAATTGGCCACCCTTCAAGACACATGGCTCTGTCATTGTCTACCACCTATCATGACATGTGGCACTCGTACTACTTGACACATGGCACCAATGTTTGTCCACAAATATCTACCCAAATATGCCAAACCACCATGACATGTGGCACTACCACCGTGTGACACATAGACCTCCCATGTGGAATGAAACGGTTTTACACATCATCATCATGCCCAAGGTTATTCCAAAAGGGTGGTGACACCTATCCATGACACATTGGCTAGATGAAATCATTTGATGTCCTCCTATCATCACCCTCTCTACCCAAAACCTTACAAGAAAGGGTGGATCTTGTCCCACGGAACCATGTTGTAACACCCCAAGTTTTGAGCCCCATATTAAATAATGTATTGTTGCATTGTTGAGAGGCCATAGTGCCCCAAAAATTATTAAAAGGCCAATGTGCCTATGAAATGTAATTTTTTATTCATTATTAATAATAAATACATCGTTGGTTGCTAGATGAAGAAGGACTAGAGTTATAGGGGGTCATGATTCAACAAGAGAGGGGGCTTGAGGGGATAAGTGCTTATTTATTTTATATTACCCATTTTGTGTCATAGAGGAGGAATCAATTACATCAGTACTTGGGGGAAGGACAAGATATTATTGATCCCCACGAATTATATAAACCCATCCCTAGTCTGTGGAAGGGGTTCTTTCTCCCATTGGAAAATACTCTCATTCCCATCCCCATTCTGGTACTGTTGTTGGTCTCCTCACATGTTCATTCACCCATTTTGTTCACTGTTCATCCTCTCTCATGCAGTATGCACTCCATACATTTGTTCACTCACTCATATTTCCTCATTTTTGTGTCTTGGCTTGGGAAAGGAAGATGAACTGCTAAAGAAAAGCCATGGTTTTGTTGGATTTATAGATTTCTAGTGTAATCTAGCCATGATTTGAGGCCTCCATGTATGAGATGCTTGGCATGTGATCATATTTGATCGCAATTGCAAGTCCTGAGATTCCTAGCATGGATATTCTAGACCAGCTGCACTGGAGCCCTGGAACGAGAGGGACTGCCTAAGGGTCTGCATGGTAGAGAAGGGTGGAGGTATGTTCTCTTGGGTGGTGTAGGTTGGGTAGAAGAGAGTTGGGTACCTGGATTGTTGTGAGTGTTGTAGAAGTTTGTGAGAGCTTGAATGTTGACTAGTTTGGGAAGCCAAGTAACACTCTAGAACCATCCTTGTGGATTCATAGCCCTCGCTTGGGTGTGACACTATTGTTGAGATTTGGAAAACGAATGTCTACGATTGGGTGGAACGTCCTTGGTCTACATCTGTTTCATGTCTTCTTTTATAAAAGATAAGTGCTCTTTGTTCTGGTTTCCTTTACTTACATATTTATTTCCACTGCGTATCAAATTATTATATGTGATATTGTACCTATAATATGCATGCTTGTTAGTTAATGTTGTCCATGGTATATTGCACATAACTTTTATGTTGTGGTATGAATCTTGATCATTTCATGTATGCATTTCATGCTTCTTTATTAGTTAATTTTTATTAGAATTTCCAAATTAGCCAAGAGGTGCATTTTTGGTGTGGCATGTCATCCCATTGGAGGATGGGTATGTTACAGTTTGTAACAAAGAATAAATGCAGTGGTGATTCCTTGATTTGGTGGTTGGGGATGTTAAAAATTTGTATCAGAGCTTCTAGTTCAAACAATGGACTTTTATAGGCAAGAAAAAGTGTGAATCGGGAAGATTTGTTGTGATAGATTTGGTATACATCTATGTGAATTTGGGTAAAATGGTGGAAGTGTTTGAGTTAAATCCCCCATATTCGTGAACATATATGAGTTTGAATGACTCCAAGAGTTTCTAAGAAGTTAATGGATTCTATATGCGGAGTTGCAGAGCTGAATTCGACTTAGAAGGTCAAAAATTTGATTTTTAGTGTCCGTTGTAATGCTAGATAGAGTTCGGAGAATCGACAGTTGAGATCATGTTCGATCTTGGATCAACTGTAATGATTCGTCATTGAAATTTTTTAAAAATTCAAACATTTGCAAAATTTTGTGGAATTACCAAATCAACGGATGGGATTGATTTGATGATGTGAAAAAATGAGAAACATCGATGGTTCCTATTGATTTTGGTTGTTTGGGAAGTTGGATAAAACCAACAATCAATATCATAGTGGTCGGGAGATCAATGACCCAAATTCAACAGGGGATTTTGTCAAAAAATTCTAAGCGTGGAAGTTCACCAACAAAAATCATCGATGGTCGATGGTTGGGGGTCAACGAATTGGGTAATGGTTGAATATCAACCAAGGAAAATATCCAATTTTCGATGACCGATGGTCAGCGATTGGAAGAATGTGGTGAAGTTACCTCTTTTCTAGAAAAATAAAACCTCTAAAGTCCTGAACCTCGGACCAAATATGGACCCTTCATATTTGGGGACATGTGTCCGAAGATTAGAAAGGGTTCATGTTTGAGGACACATGTTTGCATATCAGCTGATTCAGGAGTTCGACGTTCAGGAGATTTGTGGTGTACTGGGGAGGGGTCTCTTGAAGTTCTGAAGTCCCGAAGGCATGAGGCACTGGAGTGACATGGCCTGCTGACATGACCTCGAGTGATGTGGAAACACCTGATGATTTCCATGTGTCATAATGTTTCATGTTTTTCAAATACTATTCGTGCCAGTTATTATATGACATGTGTGACCCATTAGATAGGGCCATGTGTCAGTGCCTTATTTTTTAGCACAAGGCAGAAGATCATGTAGTCCAAAGACTCGACACTCCTAAGGATTCAAGATATAAGAAGTTGGGGTCTAGGACTCCCGAAGGCTCGAAGGTCAGATTCCATCTCAGCCACTGATTACAATAGACACGTGGTGCAATATCTGAAGGTCCAGAGACTTGGTACTCCAAATATTTTTGAGCATAAAATGCTTGGGTCGACAACTCTCGAAGGTCGGATTTAATCTCCATTGTTGATCGGGAGGTGATATATGGAGGAAGGAGAGGACCTACGGTATTTTGGCACTCCGGGAGATATGTGGAGAGGCACTTGGGAAAGCACTGAATCATGGAGTTGTGAAGGAAATCCTAACCATTGATCAGGACAAGATACATGGCAATGGATCTTGTAGTCTGGAGGCTTGCCACACCGAAAAAGTTGAGAGTGTGGACAGTTAGAAATTCTCGAATCCAAAGTCCCATAGCTCCTGTTGAACGTTAATTTTATCCCTCGATCGATTTTCTACTACACGATCTTCGATATAGTATTCTAACACAAAAAGCACCAGGAAGAATTTGGCCTGCGATTTTGAGTCATGGACACTTGGGAAAGTGGTTTGAAGGAACCTATTGTGTAGAATTTATTTCTATATCAACCCATGGATAACATGGAAGTGTTATTTATATATATTCTTCACCTGTTGAAATAATTTGGAGAATTATTGACAAATTTTGTTTATCAAATGCTTAATTCTGAAAAAATGGTCACTTGCACATTTTGCATAATTAAGGGATTTAAACACATCATCTTAGAATGCATGTTGAATAAATGGAAGAAGGCGAGGAAGCCTCCAACAATGATAAAGAAGCTGAAGGATAGAACAACATAATTGGAAATGCAGAGACAAAATCCAACAGACATAAGGTGCGATGGGAGGAAGAAACATTGATAGAAACTATGAAGAGCCTGGAAATAGAAGTGCAGAGATACAAGGCATACAATGAGAGGTTGATGAGAGAGTAAAGTTAGATAAATGATTGAATACTTCAAAGATGGAATCAATTGCAAAGTCAAGCCAAGAATATATCAAAGCAAGAGGAAGAAGGAAAGTTTCATGAAATAAGAGATGATCATGGAAGAGTTGGTTATTCCAAAAGTGCTAGTAGAGCTCAAAGACACCACTCGCATCCTTACTCAGCAAGAAATTTTTATTCATTTGAATATTCCTTAAGGAGTACAAATATGTTTCATGTCAGGCACCAAAGAAGGATAAATGAGGTGGATAGTTTGCAAGGAGAATTGAGGAAGCTCAATCCATCATCCTTTGATGGTGAAAGAGAAAGGGAAGATGGCGTTGAAGCATGGTTTCTTGGACTCGGGTGATATTTCCAATTTCACAACTATTCATAAAATCTAGAAGCTAGAATTTCCAGCTACTTACATGGGAAATCTGGAATGTGGTGGGATAAACTGAAACAAGTTGAACATATTAATGATAATAGGATCACTTGGAATTAATTCAACAAGTATTTCCTGAAGGATTACCTCTCACAACATTTTTATGAAAATAAAATGTAGGATTTCTTTGAACTTAGGTTGGGAAGCATGACTATGGAAGAGTATCAGAAGAAGTTATTGGGGTTGTTAAAATATGTTAGGTTTATAAACAATGAAAAGGTAAAGATAAAAAGGATTTTGAGTGGAATTCCATCCTTTTATAAAGAAAATATTCGGTATGATGAGCTTAAGACATTCAATGAGTCTATTAGGAAGGATAAATACATGTATGAGCAAGGCCAGAGAAGCAAGTCCATGCATAAATATTGGAAGGGAAAGAAGAAGGAAAAGTCTCATGAGAGGATGAAGGGATTCAAACATACTTTCAATATAAATGAGCCTAATAAAAATCATGATGATCAGTATGCTAAGGATGATTCCAAGAAATAATATTTCCTGGGAAAAAGGGGAAGACCACCAATCCAATGTTTGGGATGCAAAGAAGAACACTTGTACATGGATTTCCCACACAGAAATGATAGACTAAAGACTGTGAACAACCTCCAAGAGGCTACAATAATCGAAGACATGGGAAGGCTTTATGAAGCCTTAGATGATTGACAAGAAGAATACCAATTCAACATGATCGAGTTGGAAGGTTAGATCATAAATCGGTCTCTTGCTATTTTAATTGATTCAGGAGCAAGTCATTGTTACATTGATCCTAAAATAGTGGATAGATTACATTTGGAGAAAAGTAACCTCCGGAAATAAAGTTTGGTTCAACTAACCACTAGAACCAAAAGGAGAATCTATGATATGGTTAGAAGTTGTTCCATAAGTCTTAATTGTGTGAATACTAGTGTTTATCTAAATATCATACCATTAGGGTCTTATGACATTCTAATTGGAATGGATTGCATGGAGAAGCATCATGCTTTCCTAGATTTTCATAGAAAGACATTTGCATGTATTTATGGATATGGAAAACATATCACTATGAAAGGAGTTCCAAGACCCATCTCTATAACAGAGATTTTAGCCTTACAACTGAAGAGATGTTTCAGAAAATGGTGTCAGTTGTATGCATCCCATGTGGAGGAGCCAGAAAAGAAAAAGGCTCCAAGCCTTGAATATTTCTTGATACTAGAAGTATTTGAGGATGTGTTCCAATAAATACTAGGGTTTCCACCAAAAATATAGATAGATTTCTCTATTGATCTGGTGCCATGAGCTTCCCCAGTGTCAAAAATACCTTACAGAATGAGCATACTACAATTAAAAGAATTACACATGCAGTTGGAGGAATTGTTGAAGAAAGGGTACATACGACCAAGTGTTTCACCTTGGGGAACACCAGTACTCTTTTTCAAAAAGAAATATGGAAACTTGAGATTGTGTATTGACTTTTGACAGATGAATAACTGTACTATAAAGAACAAGTATCCTCTACCCATAATTGATGACCTCTTTTATCAGCTAAGAGGAGTAAAGATATTTTCAAATATAGACTTGAGATCAGTATACCATCAAGTAAGAATTAAGGAAGAAGACATCCATAAGACAACCTTTAGAACTGGGTATGGGTATTACGAGTTTGTAGTGGTGCCATTTGGATTGTCCAATGCAACAACTATCTTTATATGCTTAATGAATGCCATATTCAGAAATTACTTGGATAATATTTTCATAGTAATTATGGCTGAGATACTTTTCTATTCTAAGTCAGAGGAAGAGAATGAACATCACCTAAGAATGGTACTACAAGTGCTGAGAGAACATAAGTTATATGCCAAGTTGAGTAACTATTATTTTTACCAAGAACATATATATTACTTGGGGCACATTATTTCATAACAGGGTATAGCAGTAGACCCTAAGAATATTGAATCCATTAGAGGATGGCCAATGCCCAAGAATGTTTTAGAAGTCATATCGTTTATTGGGTTGGTTGTTTATTACATAAGGTTTATAGAAGGGTTCTCTAAGATTTCTCATCCCATCACTTCTTTGCAAAATAAGGGAATTAAATTTGAATGGACATGTGAGTGTGAAGAAAATTTTAATTCATTGAAGGAATTACTTACTAGTGGACCTATTTTGAAGATTGTTTATCCAAATGAGAATTGTATGGTATGCATAGATGCGGGCAAGGAAGGAGTTCATGGAGTCCTCACTCAAAATGGACATGTCATTTGTTATGATTCTAGAAATCTTAAGGAGCATGAGACGACCTATTGGTAGACAACTGAGAGGGGGGGGTGAATAAGTTGTTATTGTTCTTAAACAATTATACCCATTTTAAACTCATTACAGAACAATCAATGATGATCACAATAATTTAGGGAAGTAAGAAATATAGTATTCAACATCAATCACACACATGAAGTATACAAAGACAAATATTCTCGAGGAAAACCACAAAGGGAGAAAACCTCTTCTTCTTAATATGATAAGTAGTCTTTATTTTTTTTACATTGTCATTCTTATGAGCACCAACTCTTGTGAGGCTACCACCTCTGTTTTAAAATATGCAACTTCCTGGGAGCGCCAACTCCCTTGTTTCTCTAGCACTCACTAGAAGGAAGAACCAAATCCCTTAGTGGTCCAACACCAGTTGGATGGAAGTACCAACTTCCAGTCACACATGCACCAACCTATATAACAGAGAACAATGGTTCTCCCTTGCACTGTTGGAAAATGTTTAATAGGTAACATATGCTTGTCATTGATGGCATGGGTATAGGAAGAATGTACAAAGGATTGTTGGCATGTTTTACAGGCAGAGTAGACTTTTCATTGATGGCAAGTACAGTAGTGATGATGGCTTAAGTATAACAGTGAAGATGGAAGGATCAGAGTGTGCATGTGAAGACTCTGCAGAGACACAAAAGTCCAAGAATCCCTTGGGGATTCGGAAGTGAAAGCTCAGGAGGAACAACATTGAGGAGCACGCGCGTAGCAAAGCTCAAGATACATGAGCTCACAGAAGAGAAGGAAGACAGAGATCCATAGCCGTTGGATCTCATTCAGAAATCCCGTCATCCGTCAGATCAGATAGGAGTTGCACGAGGCTTACCATCAGGAAAAGCCAAGGTGAAATCCCGACAGAACGAGGGCCATCATATCTGAATATAGACAAGAAGAGCGCGCTAAAGAGGGAGACAGATCTCAGCCGTCATATCCGAGCCCAGGGTTTGATCACCGTTGGATCGAAGAGAACCTGCACGATCTTTAAACTGCAAGGAGAAGTGGGCGTAATCACAATATGCATAATCATGATGAAATCTGAGCCGTTAGATCAAGCTTTGATCTGGACCGTTAATTCTAGTCAATATCGAGGATCAAGACTTTGAAATGTCAAAATCACTTGACAACAAGAACCTCGAAATCGCGATGTGTGATTTCATGATTTAATCGTAGCCGTTAAGATAAGAAGTGATTTGGACCGTTAATTTAACTCCTTATCGGAGTTTTGTGGATCGGGATTTGGAAGTGACAAGAACATTCACCACAAGAATGTCAATTTCACGATATGCAAAATTATGATGCAATCGCAGTCGTAGAATCAAGCTTGGATCTAGACCGTAGATGTAACTCCATATCGAAGTTTCGAGGATCTCGAATTCAAGAGGCAAAGAACACAATGCAACAAGAATGTCGATTTCGCGATATGCGAAATCGCGATTGAATCTGAACCGTCAGATTCAAGAAATGATCAAGACCATTGATCCCACGCTGTTTCGGGGTATCGAGGATCGTGACTTGGAGATTCGAGATGCCTCATCTCCAGACTCGCGAAATGCGAAATCGCGAAAGCGCCTTATGCATAAGGTTGTGGTCACAGCCCTTGGTCACATCAGCGAGAGATGGACAGATGTCAGAGGACAAGGAGGAGCCGAGCCTTGTCGCACGGGCAGGTGGAGAACGATACAGAAGGTGACATGACAGGAGTGGGGCCCTTTGTCAATACCCCACCATTCTGGATCCCCCCTCGTATTAAAGACAGAAAGGCAAGGGGGGTCCGGAATCGCATGAGAGTCGTTGATCTGGACACTTTAATCCTAACCGCTCAAGAGATGTGTGCCACATTCCGGACCCCCCCCTTCACTTAAAGATAGAATGGCAAGGGGGCTCCAGAATCGAATCCCGACCGTAGATCTGGGAGCACAAATACTGACCGTCTAGATTTGCTTTCCGCATATCCAACGTTGTAGATGAATTTAAACAAGATCGAAGGGCTACTAAGGTACGACACAGTGAGACTACCAGAAACCATTGATGACGTCTGCTAGAGAAGTCGAAGAGACCGTTGTGTGATCGCCACAGGAGATGAAGAGTCTCCAAGCTTCATCTGGTGAAGGAAGAATATTCTGAGAAGGGATTGGCGGATGGATGGGAACTGAGACATGTAACTGAAATAGAGAAAGTGAGTTCGATTGTCACAGAGAAGACGAAGAGTCTCAAACTGCCAGAGAGGCCGAGGAATCTCAGGATAACATACAATGATGTTGGACACGCGGGGCGAACCACCAGAGAAGCTGAAGAGTCAAGATGATGATCAGACAAAACACTCGAGAGGTGGAGGATAACGAAGCAGAGTCAACAATGTAGAGGCATTGTGAACATTGCATGCACAAGGTGCACAAAAGATATAAATACACAATACAGAGAAGAGAAGGTGTTTTTGTTGTTACTATCGGAGGTTGTTGTGAATGTTGTTATTGAAGGTGATTCATGTGAGAAGAAGAAAGAGAGTGCAGCAGCTGAAGTGCACAGAAGAGGAACTGTGCAGTGAATGGACATGGCGCACAGAGCATAAAAAGCAGAAGAACAGGCAGCGTAAGTGATGCAGGCAGGAAGGCAATGAGGCAGACAGAGTAACAAAATGCAGCACAACAGTAATAATTCTGGTAAGCCATTGTTGAACATTATATCATTGTGATAAGTTTGAGTAAAAAAGAATTAATATATGAGGGAGGTTGGGAGGTGCTCGGGAGGACTGTTGTCCTTAGAGGTTCAAGTGGGTGCTTGAACACAGGAAGTTGTAGCTTCCATCTAGTTGCAGCCAGAGAAACTAGGGTGGCAGGGTGGTGCAAGGGAGAACTCTTGTTCTCTATTATACAGGTTGGTGCCTGTATGATTGGAAGTTGGTGCTTCTATCCAGTTGGTGCTGGAAACACTCAGGGAGTTGGTGCTTCCTTCTAGTTGGTGCTGGAGAAACCAGGGAGTTGGTGCTTCCTTCTAGTGGGTGCTAGAGAAAACAGAGAGTTGGTGCTCTTAGCAAGTTGCAGCTTGCAAAACAGAGGTTGTAGACTCATTGTGAGTTGGTTCTCATATGTATGATAATGTAAAGAATGTAATTATTACTTATCATATAAAGAAAAAGATGTTTTTACCCTAAATGGGTTTCCTTGGAAAATATTTGTCCCTTTGTTTCTCATATATGTGATTGATGCTGAATGTGCCTCTGTTTGTTTCTCTACATTATTTTGATCATCATTCAGTGTTTCTGCAAAGAGTTTTAAAAGAAGCATAATTGTTTAAGCTCAGAGACAACTGATTCACCCCCCCTCTCAGTTGTCTAACAATTGGTATCAGAGTCAGCCCCCTTTTTTATCTAAGGGTAGATCCTAGAGCTTAAACATGACAAGCCATGAAGGGACTTCAGTCACTAGGCCTCCTCTATTTGATGGAACAAATTTTGCCTTTTGGAAGGTTAGAATGAGATCATACCTAATGGCCTTAGGAGTTGATGTATGGGATGTGGTAGAAACTAGATACATGAAGCTTATTGTGCTAGCTTCCAAGGATGATAAGTTAGAATTTAGCTTTAATGCTAAGGGAATGAATGCTATCTTGAATGGATTTGCAGAAGCCGAGTTTGTGAAGGTGACGCATCTTCAAACTGCTAAAGAAATGTGGGACAAACTCATTAACAACTATGAAGGTAATGAGAAGGTGAAAGATGCCAAGCTTCAAACCTATAGAGTACAGTTTGAAAAGCTACAG
>ML787270.1:192702-219706 GCA_009831015.1 Picea engelmannii
ATGTGCTCACATCCAAAGAATGTAAGGTAAAGGTAAACTCAGGACAAATGGTGAATGAAAGTATAAAGAAAATTAATGATGTTGAAATTGAATCCTCCCCTGCAAGTAAAGAAGAAGATTCAGATACAATAAAAGCATGTTCAATTAGCATTTGCCCCATGGATGAAGTAGGAGAAGAGCCATGTCATAAGAAGGAAGAAAAAGTCTTGAAGGTTGAGAAGGAAGACACTCAAATCAAGTTCTTGAGCAGATTCATGACTCTGGACAAGGTCTTGGATAGCCATAGATCACCAAATGACAAATCCAATATTGGACTCAACAAGGTAGAAATCAATGCTCCTAAGAAACTTGATATAGGTCCTTCATTTGTGAGAAAGAAAAGTAGGCATGCGAGTGGGTGTAGCAGTTTTCTCCTGTGATTGAATATGGACATAAAAGCCCTGGATTGAATGCATCATGGAAGAAAAAATGAAAATTGCAGCAATAGAGATCGATGAGATTCAATGGGGAGATCCAAGGGCTATTTAAAAGGTACAAGTTACAATTGCACAGTGTTCCTGTAGAGACAACAAGAGGAAAGATCTTGTCAAGGAAAGTTAACCTTTTAGGAACATAGGGGAAAAATAGTCAGAAGCAGAGAGATAACAGTGAAAGGGGGAGTCATCCACTCATGAGAAGATCGATAAAGAGTCCGAGTAAGAGAGGTGAGCAATTTTGAATTTTCCACAGAGGATACAGCGGAAGCTGAAGATGAACAGGTCGAAGAATAAAAAAGAGAAGACTCTGGATTAGATACAAATATTCTGCAGGCCTCAAATGAGAGAGTCCATCCCGTCAGGGGGAGTTTGTATTGATTTAATATCTGATACCTCCTAAAATACTGCAACAACTCAGGGGGAGCATGTTCTCTTTGAGATTGATGTCAAAGGGGGAGAAAAGAATCTGGGTTCCTTTGTTGCCATCAATTCCAAAGGGGGAGATTGTTGGAAAATGTTTAACAGGTAACATATGCTTGTCATTGATGGCAAGAACAACAATGAAGATGGCATGGGTATAGGAAGAATGTACAAAGGATTGTTGGCATGTTTTACAGGCAGCGTAGACTTGTCATTGATGGAAAGTACAGTAGTGATGATGGCTTAAGTACAACAGTGAAGATGGCAGGATCAGAGTGTGCATGTGAAGACTCTGCAGAGACGCAGAAGTCCAAGAATCCCTTGGGGATTCGGAAGTGAAAGCTCAGGAGGAACAGTGTCGAGGATCACGCACATAGCAAAGCTCAAGATATAGGAGTTTGCAGAAGAGAAGGAAGATAGAGATCCATAGTTGTTGGATCTCATTCCGAAATCCCGTCAGCCATCAGATCAGACAGGAGCTGCACAAGGCTTACCATTGGGAAAATCCAAGGTGAAATCCCGATAGAACGAGGGCCGTCAGATCTGAATATAGACAAGAAGAGCGCGCTAAAGAGGGAGACAGATCTCAGCCGTCATATCCGAGCGCAGGGTCCGATCACTGTTGGATCGAAGAGAACCTTCACAGTATTTAAAGTGCAAGGAGAAGTGGGCATAATCATAATATGCATAATCGTGATGAAATCTGAGCCGTCAGATCAAGCTTTGATCTGGACTGTTAATTCTAGTCAATATCGGGGATCGGGACTTTGAAATGTCAAAATCACTTGACAACAAGAACCTCGAAATCGTGATGTGCGATTTCGCGATTTAATCATAACCGTTAATATAAGAAGTGATATGGAACTTTAATTTAACTCCTTATCGGAGTTTCATGGATCGGGATTTGGAAGTGACAAGAACATTCACCACAGGAATGTCGATTTCGCGATATGCGAAATTACGATGCAATCGCAGCCGTAGAATCAAGATTGGATATAGACCGTAGATGTAACTCCATATCGGAGTTTCGGGGATCGCAAATTCAAGAGGCAAAGAACACAATGAAACAAGAATGTTGATTTCGCGATATACGAAATCGGGATTGAATCTGAACCGTCAGATTCAAGAAATGATCAGGACTGTTGATCCCATGCTGTTTCGGGGTATCGGGGATCACGATTTGGAGAGTCGATATGTCTCATCTCCAGACTCACGAAATGCAAAATCGCGAAATCGCCTTATGCATAAGGATATGGTCATAGCCCTTGGTCACATCAGTGAGACATGGACGGATGTTAGAGGACAAGGAGGAGTCGAGCCTTATCGCACGAGAAGGTGGAGAATGACATAGAAGGTGACACGACAGGAGTGGGGCCCTTCGTCAATACTCCATCATTCTGGATCCCCNNNTTAAAGACAGAAAGGAAAGGGGGGTTTGGAATCGCATGAGATTCGTTGATCTGGACACTTTAATCCTGACCGCTTGAGAGATGCGCGCCCAATTCCAGACCCCCCACTCTGCTTAAAGATAGAATGGCAAGGGGGCTACGGAATCAAATCCGACCATAGATCTGGGAGCACAGATACTGACCGAATAGATTTTCTTGCTGCATATCCAATGTTGTAGATGAATTTAAACAAGATCGGAGAGCTACTAAGGAACGACGCAGTGAGACTACCAGAAACCATTGATGACGTCTGCTAGAGAAGTCGAAGAGACCACTGTGTGATCGCCAGAGGAGATGAAGAGTCTCCAAGCTTCATTTGGTGAAGGAAGACTATTCTGAGAAGGGATTGACAGATGGATGGGAACTGAGGCCTATAACTGAAACAAAGAGAGTGAGTTCAATTGTCACAGAGAAGACGAAGAGTCTCAAACTGCCAGAGAGGCTGAGGAATCTCAAGATAACATACAGTGATGTTGGACATGCGGGGCGAACCACCAGAGAAGTTGAAGAGTCATGATGATGATCAGACAAAACACTCGAGACGTGGAGGATAAAGGTGTGGAGTCAGCAATGCAGAGGCATTGCGAACATTACATGCACAAGGTGCACAGAAGCTATAAATACACAGTACAGAGAAGAGAAGGTGTTGTTGTTGTTACTATCGGAGGTTGCTATGAATGTTGTTAGTGAAGGTGATTCATATGAGAAGAAGAAAGAGAGTGCAGCAGCTGAAGTGCACAGAAGAGGAACTGTGCAGTGAATGGAGATGGTGCACAGAGCATAAAAAGAGGAAGAACAGACAGCGCAAATGATGCGGGCAGGAAGGCAATGAGGCAGACAGAGTAACGAAATGCAGCAGAACAGTGATAAGTCTGGTAAGCCATTGTTGAACATTATATCATTGTGATAAGTTTGAGTAACAAAGAATTAATATATGAGGGAGGTTGGGAGGTGCTCGAGAGGACTATTGTCCTGAGAGGTTCAAGTGGGTGCTTGAACACAGGAAGTTGTAGCTTCCATCTGGTTGCAGCCAGAGAAACCAGGGTGGCAGGGTGGTGCAAGGGAGAACTCTTGTTCTCTGTTCTACAGGTTGGTTCCTGTATGATCGGAAGTTGGTGCTTCTATCCAGTTGGTGCTGGAAACACTCAGGGAGTTGGTGCTTCCTTCTAGTTGGTGCTAGAGAAACCAGGGAGTTGGTGCTTCTTTCTAGTGGGTGCTACAGAAATCATAGAGTTGGTGCTCTCAGCAAGTTGCAGCTTGCAAAACAGAGGTTGTATCCTCAGTGTGAGTTGGTGCTCATATGTATGATAATGTAAAGAATGTAATTATTACCTATCATATAAAGAAAAATAGGTTTTTACCCTGCATGGGTTTCCTCGGAAAATATCTGTCTCTGTGTTTCTCATATATGTGATTGATGCTGAATGTGCCTGTGTTTGTTTGTTTGCATTATTGTGATCATTATTCAATGTTTCTGCAAAGAGTTTTAAAAGAAGCATAATTATTTAATCTCAGAGACAACTGATTCACCCCCCCTCTCAGTTGTCTAACATGCACCACCCTACCACCCTGGTTTTTCTTGCTGCAACCAGATGGAATATAAAGCACTCTATGTTCAAGCATCCTCTTGAAAATCTGAGGACAACAGTCCTCCCTAGAACCACCCTACCATCCTAAGATATAAATATTTTCTTGCTAAAATTTATTACAGTGATGCAATATTTATCAATGGCTTACCAGTCTCATCATTGTTCTGCTACACTGATCTGCTCTACCTACATCAGTGTGTTCCTGCTCACATATTATTGCGCTTAAGTTCTCATACACTCTATTGTTTTCAACATTTATACTTTGTCCAGCGTATCTTCTTCACCTCTTCATTTTCTCCCTCAGTTCATGCGGTAATATCCATTGCATACAATTTGACTCCTTTTTACAGAGAAGCAACAACCTCACCCTGTCACAGAATGTTTCTTTTATTCATACTCTCATCATTTGTTACACTCCAAATCTCCAATGCTCAAGTCGGGAATCTCAAAACTCTCAAGAGCCATGATTCCTACACCACAAAATAATGATTTAGTTAGTGTAACTAAATCATAATTGATAACAAAACCACAAGGTGAAACTACAACCCTTCGATCAAATTTTGTTTGATCGATGTTGTTGGATTATACACGCGGATTTTTTTTTTTTACTTTTTAATGTGTAACCTCCGATGTGGAGCCTAGCAGTGCTAGCTCCTTCCTCAATCTTCCGCTAATGTGACCATGGGTGATGCTATCATGTGACCACATGATTGCAGGCGCGATGAAAGGTGGTTTAAGGGAAATTCATTTTTCACCCCATAATTCACTACAGAGCTCCACGTAAGCTTTCTCCGAAATCATGGTTTTGATTGTGGCTCGCATTCAACATTTTAATGTTCATGCAGCTTCAATTCCCGTAATGAGACAAGACCGTCGATCTCACAATCTTAACGGTGCTCCTGAACTGACGAATCATATCTAACCTTCTTAAATCAACGGTTGTGATCTACCGTCTTTCCTTCCTCTTCTTTGGATCCACGCCCTCATAATTCTTAAAGAATAGGTGATGTGTGGCCCTCCAAACTGACGGACGATATCGATTTCTCCTTTCGGGCTTTGGGAGTCTCAATTCTGAAACTTTGTTGTCTCCACGGTGCTTCCACCCAGAATTCACAATCTATTGACACATGGTATTCTCGAATCAATGGTCACGATCCCTTCGGGTATTCGGGGTTTGGAAATCTTGACTTTCCAACCTTTCATCATTCATTTTATTTTATCCGAAGTTAGCAATCAACTAACTCATGTCTCTCAGAATCAGAAGGTTGAGATTCACTTCAAGTCTCTGGGGTTCGAGAATTTCAACTCTCAACATTCCTTTCTCACTTTTTCCCGGAGTGCTCCAACTAGAGTACATGATCTGTTGACATGTATCCTCCTACAGATCGACGATCCTCAACTCCTTCAACTCTTCGGGCTTTAGGGATTTCAAAAATCAACTTCGCTTCATTCACTTTCTCCCAGATTGTTTTTCCCTAAACTGCATTGATTTATGCCATGCATCCTTCTGGAAACCAACAACTTGGATCTTCTTCGACCCTAAGGTCTTCGGCGATCTGGTTTCCTTCACAACCATAAACTCCCGAAGTGATTCTCTTCGGAGTTTTTGATCATGTGCTACCTGTCAGTCTTGACGATGGACGGTCCCTACTTACTTTGGGACATCGGGACTTTGACATGTCTTCTCTCCTGCACTCATCCAAAGGCTTAACCTTCGTGCATTTATCTCTGGATCCAACGACCATTGATCCTCAATGCTTAGATCCAATGGATCAAATATGTACCTCTCCTAGATCTAACAGTTTTCCTAACTCCGGAAATGTATCTTAGATCAACGACTGAGAGGGAATTCAAACCTTCTTCCTTCGAGACTTCAGGACTTTTGACATTTGTTGGTGATGAAACTCCCGAAGTAAATCTCCCAGAGTGATGTAACTTACTTACGTCACTTGATGATGTGGCACGAGCCAAGTTCCTACCATGTGTCACTCAAATTCATGATTTTCACATACCTGAAATACCGATTTCATCTTAACACTTGTCATTATTTGATTGTGCCATGTATCCTTGCCAATGTGGTCTACCATATGTCCTTGTTGATGTGGTATGCTGACGTGATTTTCCACATGTCCATGTTGACGTAGTCTTCTAACCTAGGTCTCCCTAATTTAAGGTCATCACATTTTCTCCATATCCGATGGTCCTTATTCATTTCATATTTTGGGCTTCGAGTAATTCAACTTTCAAGTTGCTAATTCTCCCAAACTGAGATTCCCCGAACAATAACCTCCTCGCAACTTTTGACGTGAACCAAATGTTGTTCTTTGATCATGTTCTTAGATAGATCACTCGATCTATATTCAGTGATTCTCTTCTATCTTATCCTTCCCTTCCACTTAGATTGATCCAACGATTGCTGGGCATTCGGTTGAAGGTCCTTTGGATCGGTGATGCAACGACCACTGTAGCTCTTCCTCCTGAGCTTTCTCTCTTTCTACTCCGCATTTTGTTCTTTCCATCTATGAAAAGCACACTCCTCCTGTAATCATTCCAGAAATATCCCCCTTTATCGTTGATGGAAACCCCGAAAGGATGCACTATTATTCTTATACCTCCAACTGTATTATCCAGACAACACCTTTTCTTCCCCTTTGACATCAATGCCAATGAAAAATTTCTCCCCCTGAGTTGTTGCAGTAATTTTCAGAGGTATCAGATATTCAACCAACACATACTCCCCCTAACAGAATGGACTCTCTTAGGTGATAGAAGGGATGACACCCATCTTCTGACAGAGATATTCAAATGGTGTCATGGCTAGGGGTTTAGTAAAGATGTATGTAATTTGTTTTGTGGTTGGAATATAATGCAGCTGGACAACTTTGTTTGTAACCTGTTCTTTGAGAAAATGATATTTTATTGGTATATGCTTAGTCTTTGAATGAAGAACGAGATTCTTGGAGACACGAATGGAACTGGTGTTATCACAATGAAGTGGAATTGGATTAGTATAAGTTACCTTCAAATCTGCAAGACTTTGTATCATCCATAAAATCTGAGTGCAACAAGTAGCAACAACAATGTACTCTGCCTCTATAGTTGATAATGAAATAGATCCCTTCTTCTTACTAAGCCATGCTAATAACGAATCACCTAAGAATAATTCACCTCCACTGGTGCTCTTTCTCTCATCCAAACAGTTTTCCCAATCAACATTTGAATATGAAGTTAATTGAAAATTATGATTTCTATGATACTAGAGACCCTAATTCATTGTACCCTTCAAATATTTGAATATCCTTTTGGCATCTTCTAAATGAATTTGTTTAGGAGCATACTGATAATGACCTACCATTCCAACAACTTGCATTATATCACGACGGGATGTTGTGATGTAAATAAGACTTCCTATCATTGATTGATATGTTCATTGATCAACATTAGGTGAAATGTCATATTTACTGAGCTTGAAACCAACCACCATAGGTGTGCTCACAGGTGTATAATTTCCATCTAAAACCTCTTTAACATCTTTTTCAAATAATTTTCTTGAGAGATAAATATCCCTGTAGAACTTTGATTGATTCGTAAACAAGGAAAATATGACAGTTCTCCTATCATGGACATCTCAAACTCGGTCTACATTGAATTAACAAACCATTGAACTGAAGGTTCATTAATTCATCCAAAAATAATGTCATCTACATAAACCAAAACAACTAATAAATCATCATGTTTAGTCTTAATGTAAAGATTATTGTCAGCAATACCTTTCTTGAACCCTTTGTCCTATAGAAATTTGTACAGTCTATAATACTAGGCTCGTGGTGCTTGTTTCAATCCATATAATGACTTTTTCAACTTACAGACATAGTCAAGATTATCTGTTAGTGTAAATCCTTTAGGTTTCTCCACATATACATCTTCTTCTACATCTCTATTAAGAAATGTTTACTTAACATCCATATTATATACTATAAAGTTCTTATGACATGCATAGGAAAGAAAAATTATGATGGCTTCCAATCTTGCCACTGGAGCAAAGGTTTCATCAAAATCTTATCCTTCAACTTGTGCATATCCCTTATAGAAAAATCTGGCTTTATTCCTAACAATTTGTCCTTGTTCATTCATTTTTTCTTACAGAGCCAATTAGATTCTTATCTGCAGGTCTAGGAACAAGCTCCCAAGTATTGTTCTTCTTAATCTGATCCAGTTCCTCATTCATTTATTTTAACCAATTTACATCTTTACTGGATTCATTAAAGTTCTTGGGTTCCACCATGGATATGAAGGCCATATGTGATTTCTCGGTGTCTTTAATTATCTTTCTCCTGGTTTGTACACCTTTGTCTTTCTCACCAATTATCTGACTTGCATGATGATTCTTTTGAGTAATTCTGGAGGGAGGATTTGATGTTTTCTATTGATTTGAGTCTACCCGAGTCTTTGTATCTTCATCTGACTCAGAGTCTTTCTGATTCTTGGACCTGTTCATCTTCATCTTCATCTTTTTCTTCTATAGAAGACTCAATATTTATCACCTCTCATATTGGGACTCCTTCATCAATGTTTAAATCAATGAAATCAACTAATTTATACAATATTTTATGAAAGAATCTATATGATTTACTATTGGTAGCATATCCAAAGAAGTTGCCTTCATCAGCACTGTCATAATACTTTCCAAGGTTTTCATTATTATTTTTTATGTAGAACTTACTCCCAAAGACTTTCAAGTGTTTGATTGAAGCAGGTCTTCCATACCACAATTCATAAGGAGTCTTGTCACTGCGTGATATGAGGTGGGATTTGTTAAGAATATGGAATGTTGTGTGTATTTCTTCTACCCAGTAGGTTTGACCAATTTTTTTCGCATTCATCATTGACCTGACCATTTGTTGAACTGTTATGTTTTGCCTCTTAACTACTCCATTTTGTTGTGCAGTTCCCCAGATTGTGTATTCTCTCTTGATCCCATGCTTATCACATAATTCCTTGAAATCACTTGACATAAATTCTCCTTCTTTGTCTGATATTACTGGCTTTAACCTATTTCCTATTTGAGTCTCAGTTAAAGCTTTAAATATTTTAAATTTCTCAAATGCTTCAACTTTTTCTTTGAGAAAAGAAAACGAAGTGAGTCTGGAGTATTCATCAATGATCAGCATGAAGTAGTTTTCCTTCCCTGTGCCTTCTTGTCTTGATGGTCCACATAAATCCATATGAACTAGTTGGAGTGGTTTCTCTGTTGAAGTAGAGCTCTTGGGTTTAAACTGTGTCCTGGTTAGCTTTCCTACTTGGCAAGGTTTACACACATAATATTGTGGCTTTGATATTCTTGGAAAAACTTTTACTGCCTCAAGATTTTTGAGCTTGATTAAATGGTCAAAGTTTAGATGTCCAAGTCTCCTATTCCATAACCATGTTTCATCATGTTTTCTTAGATGACACTCTTATTTATCTTCTTTCAGCACATATACATTATTATCTGTCCTTATGCCTTTATCCACCACTTGTCCTGAGTTTACAGACTTTATCTTACAATCTTTGGAAGTGAACACCACTTCATAACCTATGTCACACATTTGACTTACACTGAGAAAATTATGTTTCATCCCATCTAAAGAAGAACATTTTGGGATTTTCCTTTACCATTACTCAAACTCACCATCCATTTACCCTTGATTTTACCTGGTTCATCATTTCCAAGGGTCACATTTGCTATTTTTCTTTTACTCATAGACAAAAAATTATCCTTGTCTCTAGTCATGTGCTTGGAACATCCACTGTCAATATACCAGGGTCTTTTTTTTTTAGCAGAAAGTACTAGACCACATTTTTCACTATCTTTCTTTTTCAATGTGCTGGCATTTCTGGCTAAGGGTTTTATCCTTGGATCTGCTTTGTAATTCTTCAGATGGTAGTTTGCATCTTTGTGGATGAAGCTATAACAGTTGTAGCATTCAAACTCATTGTTCAATAGGTCAAAGTGATTGGTACAACTTTGTCTACTCATTGGCTATTTAGTTCTATGTTGCAAATATTGTTTATTTCCTGATCTCCTCAGTTGCATGTCTCAAAACTTAATTTGACAATTTGCAATCTTATGACCAAAATTAGAGCAGTAAAAAAGGTAACTATGGAAGAAATTTTGATACCTGAAGGATGGCCTTCTTCTTGGAATTTGTTTCTCCATACTCTGATATCTTTGTTTTTTTATCAGGGATCATCTTTTCTTTATTAGATTTTGGTGGTAGAGTACTCACATGGTCTAATTGTCTTCTGAATTGTAACTTGATCATATTTACTGACACTTTTCTTTCTGGTTGTTTGTTGCTTGAACCACTTACATAGCCTAAACCAGTCTTCAACAAAGGATATCTTTGTTTCCTCAAAACGTCATTTAGTTCTGTTAAGGATTTAATGCTTGGAATATTTTGGAGATACAATGTCTTAAAATTCTCCATCTCTTTTCTAGTTTTTACTACCTCTTCTTCCAATGCTTCACATGTTTTCTTCTTCTAATTCCACTTTTAGCAGGGAAAGTTATTTCTCGAACTATATCAACAATTGTTTTTTCTTTTTCTTCTTAAATCTATGTCTATAAATTTATTCGAGGGAATTGATCAGTTCTCCTTCCAAGTCAACTACAACTTCTTCATCAATAACATCACTTCCTCTCCTTTTATTAACATAATTCTATTTTTCCATAAGCATAAATTCATTAACCTTATATTCACAAGAAGAGTCACTATCTGTGTCTCTTGAAGAGTCAACATTGTTTACACAAACTTTTCTTTTTACCTAATCTCTTTCATTTGTACTTCTCTTCACCTTCAGAGTTCTGGTCCTTCTTCTTGCGTGGACACTTAGATCCAAAGTGACCTATATTCCATAGTTAAAACATTTTAAGGGAAACTTTCCTTGGTACTTGCCTGATCCTTTCTTTATTCTTCTCACAAATTTTGCTTCAATTTGATCAGGCTCAAAATCCTCATTTTTATATTCTTTAAATGATGCTTCTCTAGAGGTGGGTTTATCTTTACTAATCCTCATTTCATAAGCAGTTAGTGTTCCTAGAAGTTGATCAATAGACAAAGTCTTAATATCATTCAGTTCTTCTATTACAGAAAATTTTGGATTAAATCTATTTGGTAGAGATCTTCAAATCTTCTGAACTAAAAATGTGTCTCCAATATTCTCACCAAGAGCCTTCATGGCATTCACAAGCTCCTCAACTCTTAAGAAATATTTGTTAACTATTTCATCCCCATTCATATTTAGTTGTTCAAACTATAATCTGTAGGTTTGAAGCTTGGCATCCTTTACCTTCTCACTACCTTCATAACTGCTAATGAGTTTGTCCCACATTTGTTTGGAATATTCTAAATGCATAACTTTTACAAATTATTCTTCTACAAGCCCACTCAGAATAACATTCATAGCCTTAGCGTTGAAGTTGAATTCTAGCTTGTCATCCTTAGAAGCTAGTACAAATGGCTTTACCTAACCAATCTGTACAACATCCCAAACATTTGCACCTAAATCCATTATGTAGGTTCTCATCCTAACTTTACAGAAGGAAACTTTTGTTCCATTGAACATGGGGGGATTATTGGTTGAATTTCCTTCATGGATAGTCATGTTTAAGCTCTAGGATCTACGCTTAGATAAAAGGAAGTAGCTCTGATACCAATTGTTAGACAACTGAGAGGGGGGGATGAATCAATTGTTACTGTGCTTAAACAATTATACCCATTTTAAATTCATTACAAAACACTCAATGATGATCATAATAATTCATGGAAGTAAGCATTAGAGTATTCAACATCAATCACACACATGAAGTATACAAAGACAAATATTCCTAAGGAAACCCATAAAGGGAGAAAAACTCTTCTTCTTAATATGATAAGTAGTCTTTAATTTCTATACATTATAATTCTTATGAGCACCAACTCTTGTGAGGCTACCACCTCTATTTTACAAGATGCAACTTGCTGGGAGCACCAAATCCATTGTTTCTTTAGAATTCACTAGAAGGAAGTGCCAACTCCTTGAGTGTTCCAGTAGCAACTAGATGGAAGTACCAACTTACAGTCACATAGGCACCAACCTGTATAATAGAGAACAATGGTTCTCTCTTGCACCACCCTACCACTCTGGTTTTTCTGGCTGCAATCAGATGGAAGTTACAACTCTGTATGTTCAAGCACCCACTTGAAACTCTGAGGACAACAATCCTCCCTAGCATCACCCTACCACCCTGAGACATAAATATTTTCTTGCTAAAATTTATTACAATGATACAACATTTATCAATGGCTTACCAGTCTCATCACTGTTTTTCTACTTTCTTCTACTATGCCTACATAAGTGTGTTCCTGCTCACATATTCTTGCGCTTAAGTTCTTGTACGCTCTGATGTTTTCACCATTTATGCTCTGTAAATCTTATTTTCTTCATCTCTGCATTTTCTCCCTCAGTTCATGCAGTAATCTCCATTGCGTACAGTTCGACTACCTTTTATAGAGAAACAACAACCTCACCCTGTCACGACATTTTTCTTTTATTCATACTCTTGTCATCCGTTACACTCCCAATCTCCAACGATTAAGTCGTGAATCTCAAAATGCTCAAGATCCATGATTTCTATGACCCAGAACAATGATTCAATTAGTGTAATTGAATCGTAATTGATAATGAAACCACGAGGTGAAACAACAACCCTTCAATCAAATTTTGTTTGATCAACGTCATTGGATTATACACACAGAGTTTTTTTTTTTACTTTTCAATGCGTAACCTCCGATGTGGAGCCTAGGAGTGCTAGCTCCTTCCTCAATATTCCACTGATGTGACCACGGGGGATGCTCTCATGTGACCACGTGATTACGGGCATGACCAAAGGTGGTTTGAGGGAAATTTATTTTTTTCCCCGCAATTAAGTACAGAGCTCCACATTTGGTTTCTCCAAAACCATGTTTTCGATTGTGGCCCGCCTTCAACATTTTAAATTTCACGCACCTTCAATTCCCGCAATGCTATTGGACTGTCGATCTCATGATCTTGACGGTGCTCCTGAATTCACGGATCAGATCTAACCCTCTTAAATCAACGGATGTGATCTATCATCATTCCTTCATCTTCTCTAGATCCATTCCCTCATAATTCTTAACCACCAAGTGACATGTGGCCCTCCAAACTGATGAATGAGATCGATTTCGACTTTCAAGCTTCGGGAGTCTCGATTATCAAACTTCTCTTTTTCCACAATGATTCCACTCGGAATTCACGATCTATTAAAACATG
Organism: Picea engelmannii; assembly: GCA_009831015.1. Lineage (NCBI taxonomy): Eukaryota > Viridiplantae > Streptophyta > Pinopsida > Pinales > Pinaceae > Picea > Picea engelmannii. Next base: position 205,951 of record ML787270.1, read on the forward strand.
GTCTTCTGGAATCAACAGTCACGATCCCTTCAGGTATTCAGGGTTTGTAAATCTCAACTTTCCAACCTTTCCTCCTTCCTTTTCTTTTATCCAGAGTTATAAATCGAATGACTCATCTCTCTCAGAATCAGACGGTTGAGATTCACTTTCGGTTTCTGGGGTTCGGGACTCTCAAATCTCAACTTTTCTTGCTCAATTTTTCCCAGAGTGTTCCAACCAGAGTACATGATCTATTGATGTGTTTCCTCCTATAGATTGACAGTCCTTAGCTCCTTCGTCTCTTCAGGATTTGGAGATTTCAAAACTCAACTTCTCTTCCTTCGCTTTCTCTCGTAGTGTTTTTCCCCGAACTACACAGATTTCTGCCACACATCATTTTGGAAACCGACAGACTGAATCTTCTTTGGCCCTTAGGTATTCAATGATCTCGTTTCCTTCCCAACCACAAACTCCTGAATTCATTCTCTCTATATTTGTGGATCATGCACCACCTATGAGTCTTGACGATGGACGATCCCTGCTTACTTCGGGACATTAGGAGTTTTACAAGTCCGCTCTCCTGTGCCCATCCAAAGTCTTAACCTTCATGCATTTATCTCTGGATCCAATGACCTTTGATCCTTGAAGCTCAGATCCAATAGATCAGATCTGTACTTCTCCTGGATCTAATGGTTTTCCTAACTCCCAAAATGTATCTTAGATCGATGACTAAGAGAGACTTCATACCGTCATCCTTCAGAACTTAGGGATGCTTGACATTTGTTGGTGATGAAACTCCTGAATTAAATCTCTCAGAGTAACGCAAATTTTTTATGTCACTTGATGATGTGGCATGAGCAGAGTGCCTACCACGTGTCACTCAGATTCATGATTTGCACGTACCTGAAATGTCGATTTCATCTTAACACTTGTCATTATTTGACTATTCCATGTGTCCTTTCCGACGTGTTCAAACATATATCCTTGATGATGTGGTCTACAAATGTGATCTGCCACATGTCCATGCTGACGTGGTCTACTAACGTAGATCTCCCTCATCTAAGGTTATCGCATTTTCTCCAGATCCGATGGTCCTTATTCATTTTGTATTTTGAGCTTCGGGTAATTCGACTTTCAAGTTGCCAATTCTCCCGAAGTGAGATTCCCGAATAATAACCTCCTCGAAACGTTTGACTTGAACCAAATGTTGTTCGTAGATCATGTTCTTAGATCTATGGCTCGATCTATATTCGGTTCTTCTCTTCTAGATTATCATGTCCTTCCACTTAGACTGATCCAACTGTTTTCATGTATTCAGTTGACAGTCCTTTGGATCAGTGATCCAATGACCACTGTAGCTCTTCCTCCTGAGATTTCTCACCTTCTTCTCTTCCTTCTATTCTTTCCATCGATGACAAACACACTCTTCCTGTAATCATGCCAACAAATATGCCACACATGAATTGGCGTTTGATGCCATTGCTCATCCATTGAAGATGTAGAGGCATTATCTCATGGGAAAGAGATTTAGATTAAGAACAGACCACAGTGGTGTGAAGCATTTTTTTTCTCAACCAACTTTGAATGCTAGGAAAGCAAGATGGATTGAATTTTTAAGTGAATACAACTTGGATATGAATCATATCAAAGGAAAATAAAATAAAGTTGTTGATGCACTTAGTAGAATAGTGCATCTCATGCATCCTACAAATGTCAGTATGCATCAGTCGTAATTGAAGAGTAGAATTTTAGATGATGTTGTTACAGATCAACATTACCTACAGGTAAAGGAAATATTACAGTGAGGATATGTACAACCGAAAATGAAAGAGTATGAGATGAAGGAAGATGGATTACTTATGCATAAAAATATAATTTATGTTCCTAGTTTTAGAGAACTTAGGAATTTGGTATTAAAGGAAATGCATAATGTTCCATATTTTGGAAATCTCGGTTACCAAAAAACGATTATAGTAGTGTTGAGGGAAATATATGAAATGATCTTACTCAATCATTTTGAGATTTTGCTTGGCTAAAGCAAGATAGACAGGAATATCACCCTATGTTTATATCCATCAAAATTTGTATCATAATTCACAAGTATTGATTACAAGTGCTTATGATGATTTTTTTATAGATGAAAGCTTGTTGGAAAATTCATTATTTATGTAAGTTTATGAATATAACAGATGATGAAATAAATATAAAGACAGAATTAAAGACACCAAGTCAATAATCAAAACAGATGAGACATAAAGAAATCGTTTATTCCATTCTAATTCGTCAAAAGAATCGTTCTCTTTACAAAATTCCTTGAGGAAGTTTTGGACCAAATTCAAACTTATATGTCCCCGATGAATCATACAAAATGACTTCTAACAAATTGTAAAAAGATGAAGTTTAAAAGCTGGACCAACTTGCCTCAGATTTCTTCCCACTCAAATTTGCCCAATATTCTTTGTGAGTCATGAAATTTAATTCACAAATAGACAAGTCTACGCAGACTATCAAATATAGGTCAACACCTCTGAAAAACAAGTGTTTGAATGATGTAATTAATCCCTGAATAGTGTTATCTACAATAGGACACTGCTATCATAAAAGAGAATTAGGCTTCCAATGAATTAAAGAATAAATGAAAACTAAATTATCTCAACAAAAGTCAAAGAGCAAACCTTAGTATGCTTCTCTTTCTATTCTTCTCATGTTCCTCCTTTTCCTTTTTCCTTTAAGAAATTATAATTAGTTGAAGTAGTTGAACTACTTCTTTAGTTAAGTTAACTAAAACTCAACCAACTTCTTAGTTAAGGGGGGGAAATAATAAAATCAGAATAAGGGTTTTTAATAAATAATAACTAGTAGGTGGGACCCCTTGTGACTCCCTTTAGTTCTTTAACAATCATAACACAACTAGTTAATAAAAAAAAACATCCCTCCTTATGACTCCCATCATCACTTTCATATTTTGGCAATTTATATCAATGATAATTGAAATTATTTACAAAAATATATTACCATATATCCAAAAATAGTGTGTTGTCAAAAATTTTAGAAGTTAATTGTTCTCAACAGTCAATAAATAAAAAAACTTAAAAACCATATTTTCCACTCTGGGAGGCAATCTTTCCCTTGTGGGTGTTGTCACCTTTTGATCTCTCTGAATTTACCTTAGGCTTTGTGGAGCCTTTAGGCCTAATCTCACTGATCACATGATATAAATCATCTCTCAAATGCATGCGGGAGGACATAGATTTGGCAGAGTCATTTGAGGGTGAGGAAGGGGCAACAACAGTTGTTCCCTTGTCAGGGGCATGGTGGGCCTCAATTTTTAACATTTTTCTTGCATGGGAAGACTGTGTTAGTGAGTGTACTAGGGACTCTTAGACAATTGGATTAATAGGTGGAGGCACAGGTAGAGACAAGTTAGGCCAGCCACGATATTGGGAGATTGTCGGGTGGACAATCTCTTCCCATCCATCGTTTTCAGGAATTTTAGGTTGTAGTGAAACATGAGAGGGTGATGGTATACCAGGGACCTATGGGGCTTGGAAGGGAGGCCTTTCAGGCCTAGATTGGACCACTCCTTTCCCAATCTAGTTAAAAAATCGAGCTTGAAATAGTTTCCCTAACACTTGTGAGTCTGCATCAAAGTGTATAGAGAACCTTGTCCTTCTACGAGCCCTATTCCAATTTCCTCTTCCTATGTTACTCGGACCATGGATACCTCTGTTGAAAAATCTCATTCCTATATGAATTATTGATTAGAAAATAGTTTCTTCAACAACCATAAGTGCCAACTCTTTTAAATATGAAACAAAATTTCGCTCAGCAACATATCAGACTCATGCAATCCAATCCATAAAAATCGTTTAATACTTGTCAGTGAGCAGAGGGTGAAAAAGGGTTCTGGGATATGTGAGGGATTGTATTGAGTGAAAAGTGTTAAAATGAGGGGGGAAATATCATGATTACTGCTCAAAATATCAAACAATCATCTGTATCGTAAACCAAAAGAATATATCACTATGATTCATCCATGTGCGATCCTTTAACTGTCATAATAAATTTTTTCTTAACTATAATTAAATTTTAAGAAAAGGGAGTGGATAGTGAATATGGGAAGGCGAGGGGAGTTGTAATGTGATAAAAGTGAAATAATGGTAGGGAAAAGAACAAATATTGTTCGAAAAACCAATGAAGTAATCCATAAAAACCATTATGTATCCAGTACAAACGATCCAACACCAATTAAACAACTAGTGTGTGTCAAAATATGTTCACTGTCCCACATTTATATATTCAAACTTTTTAATTAAAATGGTGTATCATCATACTCAAAATCACTATGCCTTTCAACCTTCATGTTAATAGAATTCTTGTTTCTTTTCATTTACTTTTTTTTATTTATTTAAAACAAAATCCATAGGAACACACAATCATATAGTTTCATCTTTGTCGAACATATATTTCTATATAATACCAACTAATGCCCATAATTCGTAATTCCTCAATTCAAACGTAGACACGGGTCTTTCCTGAGTTGAACAGACTCTTTTAAAACCACCCGATTCCATTCTTTCGACAATATTAACAATTAAATTTGCAACGAAACCATACTACAAAATCTATGCTTCATTTCTGGTGGTACAATAAAGTAATGCATGATGTCTCCATAAACCATACACTATAAACAACCAGGTCACAATCATCAACTTTCCCAACTTGCAATGATCCCGATCGGAGATAATCAAACACACAACAGTCACTAACTACAATTAACGCCATGCTGTAGGAACACAACGACCAATGCATAACAAAAGAAGGTAACCCTGTGACTGTTCATTACCATTTACTCCCAATCAATCAATTTAATAAAAAAAAAAATGAACTGGGTTATCGATTCAACTATCACAACAAAGGAGGCAGCGATTGTATATCAATTGTTGTCTCCAATTACAACTTTCCAACAACCTGATCAAATAGAGACGAGACAATACTCAAATAAATTGTTATAACCACTCAACCAACATATGACATTCAACAAGATACCTGACAAGAGTGCAACTGATTTGGTTATAAAAAATGGGTTTTGTAACCATGAGCACAAGAAATAATCAAGAGTTCTCTCGATCACCAAAATGTAGGGTGAATGGAGGTTGAACATATCAACAGTAGGTAGAAAACCTTTCAAACAAGCACGGTGGAACCACAAGCTTTTATAACCCTCAATTTGTATAATAGTGTGACATTTCAACACCAGGTAGGGTAGGCAACGATGCAGAGGAGCAAAGGTTACCAACAACCATAAATCATACTTCTTGGCATAATGGCGACCCCATAATCAACTGTGTTGATGCCAATATCACAAAAATAATTTCACTACCAGGTAAAAAACCCATGATGGAGGATACACAATGACCAAAAGGAGTTCGAAACATACACAACAACACCATAACAACCGAATACAACTGGGTATGGTTACCATTAATTGTGAGGAGGTGGCCAACAAAGATAAACAGAGTGAAAACCTCCAACAAAATACCCATAACTACTTAAAACAATAGTGAGCCATCATAATTTCCACCACATAGAACAACCAACAAAATCACAACTTCAACCATCAATTTTTCCATTTGCAAGCGAATAACCACACAATCATTCCAGAGAAAACACTCATACGTTTACATAGTTTCTAATCTTATGAAAACACAAGAAAACACATTCTGAGCCAATGTTCATTTCATACGCAAAGAGAATTCATGGATGGGCAAAAGGAACCATACCTGTAACCAATGTCTTTAAAAATCACGAGTTGGTCGAGCAGTTCCTTCCGGGCCTGAATGTCATAGCTTAACCACAACAAAACCAAATGAGCAATAACCATGCTAGGGTGATGAACCAATGGGAGAAGTATGGAGTGACATGCATTTACCTCACGTTGCTTCCATCCTCCACTCCATCCAATTTCGTAGTACACGCCAGGAAGCCAAAACCATAGCACTAATCCCATGCCATTAATTCCATGCATCAAAACTTGCACATATTGTTTTCCAATTGCACCACCCCAATCCATATTAACCATTTCCAAAACCATACCATAACATATATCAAATGTGCCCAATATAAATCAATATAAATCATATATCCACTAACCATTGCTAGTTAGGACTAACAGTGATTCCTTTTTATTTCATTTGCATATAGCATAGGATAGTATAGTATAGTTCCTCTTCTTGGGTTTTTTTCATAAGTCTCTTTCCATTTCTCTTGTTTCTTTTTGTTACTAACATGTGTCTAGTGCAGGTGTAACATGCAATGAATCATGGAAAAAATATCAAATGTAATAATAGTAAATATAAGTCATTCACAACATGGAATTTAGAACTTAGAATAACAGAACCAACAAATAAAATGCATTATCCATCTACCATTTTGTTGCAAACAAAACCTAGACTGCATCATCAATCATATAAAAATCTATAAGAAACATTGAAACAAAATCATAAAATATGTGATAAGAATATCTTTGAGCCTCCATTCTACAAGGGGGTCCCACCTACTAGTATTATATATCATTAACATAGTTTAAATAATAGGTTTTAGCAATACTTTGCGGGCGAAATCCTCATTGTGATTTTAATCGTCAACAAGTAGTAAGAAGCCAATTCTTTTGAGCAAGACTGAAAAATGATGTTGTTGATTACATCGCCATATATATGTAATTTCATAGAGTGAAGGATGAGCATAGACACCCAACAGGTTTTCTACATTCGTTACCAATTTCAAAGAAGAAATGGGAACTGATAACCATTGCCTTTAAAATTGAATTTCCTAGGACAACAAGGCAACATGATTCAATCATGGTATTGTTTGATAAATTGACAAAAGGTTTCTCATTTTGTTCTTGTAAAAACAACTCATACAAAAACTAATATTGCAGAAATTTACATGACGGAAATTTCTAGGTTGCATGGGATACTTAGCACAATTGTCTCAGACAGAGACACCAAGTTTACTTCAAATTTATGGAAGGGATTATTCCAAGGATTTGGTACAAATATGAACTTTAGCACAACATACCATCCACAGTCATATGAGTAGACAAAGAGGGTCGACCGAGTAATTGAAGACATGTTAAGAATGTATGTGATGGAGAAGCCATCTAAGTGGGAAGATTACCTCCACTTGGTTAAGTTTTCCTATAATAATGGGTATCAAACTTCATTGCAAATGAGCCCATTTGAATCCTTGTATGGTAGAAAGTACAATACTCTAGTAAGCTAGGACAACCCAGTAGATAAAGTGGTACTTGGGCCAAGGTTGCTCAAGGAAATGGAGGATCAGATGGTTAAGATTAAGAAAAATTTAGAGACAGCGCAAGGTAGACAGAAGGTTTATGCCGAAAAGAATATGAGAGAAAGATAATTAGAGTAGGAGAGCATGTGTTGTTGAAAGTAAATACCACACAGATCTCTTTGAAGTTGGGAAGTTGTACAAAGCTGGCAGCCAGATACTGTGGTCCATTTTAGATATTGAACATAATAGGGCCAGTTGCATACATGCTTGCATTTCTTGTTTCCATGAATGTGCATAATTTGTTTCATGTCTTTTTTCTGAAAAAATATGTACATGATCCTATCCATGTTGTTGATTGGCATCTGATTTAGGTAGAGATAGAGGGAGAATTTTAGGTATAGCAAGCGTGAATGCTGGAAAAAAAAGTCAAAATGATCGAGAATCGAGTTATAGATCTGGTAAAAGTTCAGTGGACCTGCTATGTTCCTGAAGATGCTACTTGGGAGCAATGAAGATGGCATGCAAATAGGGTACATGCATCTTTTTGAATAAATTTTGGAAGTTTGATTCTTGTTTTGTATATGTACTGAGGACAGTGCCAAAATAAGGGGGAGGGGATGTAACACCCCGGGTTTTGATCCCCCATATTAAATAATGTATTGTTACATTGTTGAGCGGCCAAAGTTCCCCAAAAAATATTAAAATCCTAGTGTGCCTAAGAATTGTAATGTTTTGATCATTACTAATAATAAATACATCGTTCGCTGCTAGACGGACAAGGACTAGAGTTATAGGGGGCTATGATTCCACAAGAGAGGGGGCTTGAGGGGCTAAGTGCTTATTTATTTTATATTACCATTTTTTTGTAAATGGGATGGGGATTGATTACGTGATCTCTTTGTGGAAGGCCAAGAGTTTCTTGATCGCCACGAATTACAAAAACCCATCCTTGGTCTGTGGAAGGGGTTCATTCTCCCATTGTAAAATACTCTCATTCTCGTCCCCATTTTGGTACTGTTGTTGGTCACCTCATGCTTTCATTCACCCGTTTTTTTCATTGTTCATCCTCTCTCGTGGAGTCTGCACTCCATACATTCCTTCACTCACTCATCTTTCATCATTTTGGTGTCTTTCCATGGGAAAGGAAGATGGTCTCCTGAAGAGAAGCCACATTTTTGTTGGCTATAGAGATTGATGATGTAATCTAGCCATGATTTGAGGCCTACATATCTGAGATTCTTTGCCTACGATCAACTTTGATCACAACCACAAGTCCTAAGAATCCCAGCGTGGAGATTCTGGAGCAGATGCACTGGAGCCTTGGAAGGAGAGGGACTTCATGAGGGACTGTGTGGTAGAGAAGGATGGACGTCTATTGTCTTGGGTGGTGCAGGTTGTGTAGAAGAGAGTTGGGTACTTGGATTTCTATGAGTGTTGGAGAAGCAGGTGATAAATTGAGTGTTGATTGGTTTGGAAAGCCAAGTAATACTTTCGAACTATACTTGTGGATTCATATCCTCGCTCAGGGGTGACACTATTGTAGATATTTCGAACAATAGTGTCTACGGTTGGGTGGAACGTCATTGGTTTGCAATTAGTTGGTGTCTTATTTTATAAAAGATAATTTATCTCTTATGGTTTCATTTTCTTATGTATTTATTTTTGCTGCGTATCAAATTATTATACCTGAGATTGTACCTATAATATGCATGCCTACTAGTTTATGTTGTGCATGTCTTTTATGTTGTGCTTTGAATCTTGATCATTGTATGTATGCATTTCATGCTTATTTTTTAGTTAATTATTATCAGAATTTCCAAATCAGCCAAGAGATGTGTTCTTTGTGTGACATGTTGTCCTATGGGAGGATGGGTATGTTACAGTTGGTAATAGAGAAGAAATGTAGTGGAATTTCCTAGCTTGGGTGGTTGGGGACATTACACATGTCCTATCAAGATACCAGGCCATTAGGGCATCAACCTTACTAAAACCAATTACACTAGCCTCAAAATCTCCTAGGATCTGGTATCTTAGAACCTTACCTCAACTAGAACCATGCCACCACCGTCCTACCGGCATATCGATATTTTCCAATTGAATTTAGACTTGTGGGTCTTCTGGGATCACGTACTTCGATACACTGAGTGTGATTTCCTCCCGAGATTGATTATCATATCGATGAACAAGATCTCTCGGACTATGGATCAAACAACTATCATTCAAAGATGTCAGCACATAGGATTAGACACAATGGAGTGAACACTTATCTTGTCGACTAATATGACACTAACACGTGTCATACTCAAACACATAAGCTTCTATGTGTGATGCCCTTGGAATGAAATGCCATACCTGATATAGAACTATCAATGTGTCACAACACGTGTCTACTAATTTCCTCACGTCCTCTGAATTCTTATGGATCTCTGAGAGAAAAACTGAATTTACTTGACACATGGCAGCACCTATCTCAAAACATGTGAACAAATTGGCATGTGCCATGTGGACCAACCACCATGTGGCATGTTTCCCTTGTGTATCGAGTATTGGGGTCCTCGATGGAAGAGAAGGGATTTGCTAACTTCTATAGGTCCAATATCTCAGTATTCCACGCATCGACCCATCAAGTTTGACAGTGGAGATCTATCCTCCTCAAGATTCAACATATATGTTTGGAGGATTCCATGCAAAATCATTTTTGAACTTATTCAAAAAAGGATAAAGGTGGAAGCGAGAGCTAGAACCCTACTCGAGGGTATTGTCATATCAGGGTTTTCACAAAGTTACCTAGAAGGATTTCCCAGTACTCTGGGAATATGATATCCTAGGTAATCGTTACTCTTTTCCCCAGATCCCAAGCACCTGATTCAATCGAACGACCATCGTTCTTACACCCATTGATCCAACGATGCTTATTTCTCTGTGGTATTTCTCCCTTATTTCTTAATTATAAGTCATAATGTATAGAACTCATATGCGTGTGAACTATGCCCCATCAAGTATTGGGTATTGATTGATCACAAGTTTTTGGGTGATTTCATATACCCGATAACGATCGAACCGTTGTTTTCCAACATTTCGTCGATCCAACGACCATCATCTCCCTTCACATCAAATAGGAGTTTCAATAGGTAAGCAATCCTCCCTCAGACGGTTTATATCGAACCTCCTCTCTAGATCGATGGTTGTTGTTCCCCCGAGTTTTCATAGTGACTTCAAGGATTTAAAAGATAGTTTTCGGACTTGACAGTCCCGTGACTCTTGGTTCAATCTTTCCATGAGGGTTTCAACTCGACTACTTGAAGTTTAGTTCACTTGTATATTAATTTAAATTATGTTTCTAACCGAGGCCCCAATCAATGGTTTCATTACCAACAACCCCTTCAATTATGACATGCTAGGAAGACACAGGAAATATCGACTTTCTCTGTCCATCAACACATAGATTTAAAATTAAATTCATTATGAAGTAAATTTATATATGGCTCCCTTCTTCTCAAGAGACCCATAACCGAAATTATAATATTGTGTATATATGAAAGTGTGGGCACCATTCCTTCAATTTACTCACATACTTCAACCCACAACCAAGCAATACAACTATTACCATCTCACAGGTGTTTACCTCTTTCAACCCAAAATAAGGAATCTTTATTGAAGCGTGCAAAACATTTGCAATACCATATCGTTACACTATCAATTTAAACACCATAAATTAGGCACATACATTCATAACATAAATATAGGCGTCAAAACTATCATTTATTTTACTCTACACACCAAGCATACAAATACTTATCTATTATGTCAAGAATTTACCAGTCAATTGACTATGGGTTTAGGCCTCTCCACCAAACCATAGCATCTTCTTTCTCAGTGTTATCACTGAAATTTCGTCTGCACATGGCGACAAGAACTCCACATCATCAAAACAGCAATGAAGTCATTCATGGCGCTGAATTAAGTTCACAGCATTCCAGAAGGGTCAAAAACTATACAAAGTAACCAAAAATTGAAGGGCACTTTACAGCAGCTTGGTGCGCGTTCATATGCGCGGGAAAAAAACGTGTTTCCCACGCATATGTGCCCCGACGCGCGCCTGTCAACACAAAAAGCCGCGCATCTGCTAATACGGCGCATTAATTTCTTAAGCCGGCCTCCCGACCGCCTGTGGACTGGCCCCCAAGATGATTTGACCCTCAGATCAGAGTCGGCTCTGCAAATTCGGTGAATTAAATGACTTAAGTGAACCCTAAACAGGTCCGTGTTTACACCGGAAGCTAGTTACATGACCGCCTGGAAAATGCTATAAATAGACGTGAAGACTCATTGTTTCGGCAGAGAATTCAAAGCAGAGTTACGCTGTCCAGATGAATCAGAGCCTAGCCTTTGACAATCAGTCCATCAGCTATGTAATCCAGAGTTCTCTCACCACTCATTTCTGTTTTGTTCATTTTGTAAGGAAGGCATTCAGTTGAGAATTTCCAAAGGACCTTCCGCTGGAGGGAAGAGGAACCATTATCCCTTTCTTCAGCGTGTGCTATGGTTTTCGCTAATAGATCAAGCCTTTAAACCATTGATGACTCCCTTGTTTCATATTTGACGTTTTTGTTTATTTTTGAATTGTTATTTGCTCTCAGCTGTTAGTTAGATTGTATTTAAATTTTGTTTTCTGTTAACCCTTTTTTGCTCCACAGCTCATCCTGTTCTGCCTTGCTGAGCCCAATAGGGCATGCTAGTGCTCCCATTTTTTCTCACCCGGCGACGATTCGAGCACGAACAGACTGGCGACTCCGCTGGGGAGTTAAGGTATTAAATCCTCTTTCAATTGGGTTCAATTCGCTTTCCTTTTGTCGTTTTTAACTTGCAGGGATTCAAACCGGCTTTCGCCGACCTGTTACCCGGTCGATTCACAGCAGAATCGAGAGAACCAGTGTTTTGTTATCAAACGCACGGGTATCTCACCCCACAGACACGCGCATGCACTCTGGTTTTTTGATACAGTCTGCGCGCACACGCGCACCTGTCCGTGCTAACAGCCGCGCATTTGACCAAAATTTTTCATTGTAAGGTTTTGATGTGGGGAAAGTCAGTTTCCCTTTTTCAACAATGATGTATGCATGCTCTAAACACTGCACCACTTAGACCCCTCAACTTATAAAGGGGATAGTCGAACATAGGCACTTAGGAGGATTAAAATCATTTTCCCCTTATTTTTCTTTTTGCCACGTGGATGGCTTGTTTTGATTCATAATTTAAGTGGAACATCAAATCACATCTAAACTCACATTTGGGACTAGAAGTCACAAATAAACAATCTTAAGTATGCTCTTCTCTCACGCCCTAAGGCGACCTTGAGAAACAGAAAAAGATTGCGAAAACGATCTCATCTCCCTTTAACAAAAAATTTCAAAACTTTTAGGAGAGGACAACGACTCTTTTTGAGACCCCTCTTAGTTTCATTTTTCAAACGCATTCTTGTAGCGGGCCCATACATGCCCACATGTCAACAAAGCTAGAATAGTGTTTGAATTTCTGCTTTCTTAGATCAGAAAACTAGGAGAGTTTAAAAGTTTGTAACGGGCCCAGACATGCCCACATGTTCAATCTAGGATAGTTTCCTGCTTTTTCTAGAATAACTCACACATAGGGAGTTAAAGGATAGTAACGGACCACAATGTCCACATGATAGTCTCCTAGGGATTTTAAAATTCCACAAGGTTGTACCAAAGACATCTAGTTGATTTAGGTAATCAAACTCTTGTAAAGGACCAAGCGATGTCCACATGCTGCAAGGTGACATCTAAATAACTAAAATTTGATACACTTGTTCACTCACACACAAAAGTCACTGTTGCACCCACATAGCCTTTTCTCGAAACGTGGAGGTTTAAGTAGGTTTCCTCCCAAGGGATTCTGAAAACACCCCATCTTTTCTTGATAAGCCTATCCACTCCCACTTTTAATCAAACGAGGTTGGTTTCCACCCCCAGCCTCACAAAACAATTTCATCTAAAATTTTGCTAAACAACTCACTAAGTTGTCCTCCACAGGAGGTGCCAAAAGAAAATTTTAGTCTAGGTAGGATTTCGGGGGTAGTCATCCAAATAACCCCCCGTTATCTAGTTCTCACATCTGCAAACATAGAAGTTGACAAATAGGGAGCTTTTAAAATCCTCCAAGTCCAGCGTTCCAATCACCATAAGGCAGGGAGATACCCGTGAAGGGTTGAAGGTCGAGGTCTGGTTGTTCTGTGCATCCCCCCTTGAGGCACCCACCTCTTGGACGGGATCCAGCCCGTGACTCATTTCTTAGGCCGAAAATCTAAATGTTGCGCATGGACCGAGGTACCTAGTGACCAATTGTAGGACATCTACCCAGGTGGCGGTTGTGGGCTGCAATCGCACCTTGACTGGATTTTGTGTGGCTATTGGGAGGTATCGCCAGCTCTTTTGGGATATTGCACCCTTTACCCCTCATT
>ML787270.1:232182-250114 GCA_009831015.1 Picea engelmannii
CATCAGGGGGCATCTGTTATCACTGAAATTTCGTCTGCACATGGAGACAAGAACTCCACATCATCAAAACAACAATGAAGTCATTCATGGCACTGAATTAAGTTCACAGCATTCCAGAAGGGTCAAAAACTATACAAAGTAACTAAAAATTGAAGGGCACTTTACAGCAGCTTGGTGCGCGTGCATATGCGCGGGACAAAAACGTGTTTCCCACGCATATGCGCCCCGACGCGTGCCTGTTAACACAAAAAGCCGCGCATCTGCTAATACGGTGCATTAATTTCTTAAGTCGGCCTCCCGACCGCATGTGGACCGGCCCCCAAGACGATTTGACCCTCAGATCAGAGTCGTCTCTGCAAATTCGGCGAATTAAATGACTTAAGTGAACCCTAAACAGGTCCGTGTTTACACCGAAAGCTAGTTACATGACCACCTGAAAAATGCTATAAATAGACGTGAAGACTCATTGTTTCGGCAGAGAATTCAAAGAAGAGTTACGTTGTCCAGATGAATCAGAGCCTAGCCTTTGACAATCAGTCCATCAGCTGTGTAATCCAGAGTTCTCTCACCATTCATTTCTGTTCTATTCATTTTGTAAGGAAGGCATTCAGTTGAGGATTTCCGAAGGACCTTCCGCTGGAGGGAAGAGGAACCATTATCCCTTTCTTCAGCGTGTGCTATGGTTTTCGCTAATAGATCAAGCCTTTAAACCATTGATGACTCCCTTGTTTCATATTTGACGTTTTTGTTTATTTTTGAATTGTTATTTGCTCTCAGCTGTTAGTTAGATTGTATTTAAATTTTGTTTTCTGTTAACCCTTTTTTGCTCCACAGCTCATCCTGTTCTGCCTTGCTGAGCCCAACAGGGCATGCTAGTGCTCCCATTTTTGCTCACCCGGCGACGATTCGAGCATGAACACTCAGTAACCTCGACAATAGGCTACCGTCATGGCATGCCATGATACCACTAGGGGATTCCCTTAAGTTCCTTGGGAGATTGATTTGTGAAGGTCCCTTTTTTTCACACAAATAAAGGTGTAGAATTCCTCACACCCACCTAGCTGAGGCCTCTTTGAGGTTTATAATATGCCACCCCACATCAATATCACAACCTTCTCAGTTCAGGTTTGGATCTTGGTCTCTTTGGCCATCCTGTACATTCGTACCTCCAAGATTTTTCTACTGTTGTTTCCATGTACATTTATAGTGTTCTCTCTATAGGGTCTTCATAATACCCCAAAATCCAAATGCCAAACTCTGTACCCCATTTTCTTACACGCACCCATGTATCCTCTACTACACATAATTTTTGGGAAGGTTCTCGACCCATCCCATGTTTTCTTAACCATATTTTCCATGTTTCCATTCATGGAGGGTGGTTGGTTGTTCAACTGCCATCCCCCTTCTTATTAACTGATTTTTTCTTGAAATCAAGAAAATAACTTATTATTTCCAAATAAAATATTTTAGCGAGGATTGAGTCATCTTTACATTATAAATCTCCTTTATAGGTCCTTTCACTCTTTCCTCTCGTGGTATCATGACCAAAGGCTTCACCCCACTGTGAATTCGTTGGTATCTTTAATCAAATAAAATAAAATTACAATATTTGTATGCCATGCCTTAGAAATCATGAACATGATTAATTACATATAATCATCGGTTTTAGAAAGGGGGTGATAGTAGAAAGAATCCTGGTTTAACACAATATAATGAAGTATTATAACTTGAGTATTACGTCAATAAGTAGCATGATAAATTTTAAAGAGAAAACATTTGACACCATTGACTCTAATGCCTTGGCTTAAGGTAAACCCTTGTCATGAAAAATAGAAAGGGTAATTTATAAAATAAGTAAATTAGAAGAGATATATTTATGAGATAGTAAATCACATTTCAGACACTGGGGTTCTTAACTTATAAAAAGTGAAAGTGGGTAGTCTTGAACATTGGGAATCAAGATATGATACCTAGTTTTATCGATGTCAAGCAAATAAGACATGCTCCAAATGGTGTTATCTTACCGTGTATGGAAAACATAAATAATTTTTTTAGCAACACTTTTAAATAATAACATATTGATACAATAGGAAAAATAGAGTTTATGAATCCAGAGTTTATGAAATACAAAGGTGACCCACTTACCTTTTCCATCAAGCCATTTGTCGGTGAATACAATTCGGTTTCTCAGTAATCCTTCCATCCAAAATTCGTAGAACCCTTATGTAGAAACCGCATCATTAAATCTGATAAATTATGAAGAAAGAAATGCAGAGAGAAAGAATAGAACAGAAAATTGTATATTAGAATATAAGAAGAAGAGTACAAAAGGAGTACATGAAGAAGTTCATGAAGAAGTACTATGCAAAGGGAAACAACTGAGCTAAATAGTCTCAAGCAAATCAAGAATAGAAAGTACAACTAGCCAAGACAGCTGACACTATACAGTTAGCCTGTTGAGGTTACATTATATTTAACACTCCCTCTTAAACTCAACAGTTACAAACATCAGTGCATGTTGAGGTTACATTATATTTAACACTCCCTCTTAAACTCAACAGTTACAAACATCATCACTGATTATGCCTAAGTGTTGTCTTTGAAAATCAAAAACTGATTTTCCCAGTGTCTTTGTAAAGATATCAGCAAGTTGATCTCGAGAACCACATAATTGTAGTACAATATCACCATTATTGACTAGCTCACGTATGAAATGAAAACGAGTGCCAATGTGTTTTCTTTTCTTGTGAAACACATGATTTTTAGATAAAGAAATTGTTGAAGTATTGTCACAGAAAATAGGAGTTGGATCATTTTCTGTATGTGACATATCTTTCAATATTCTTCTCAGCCACACAGCTTGAGAAGAAGCTGAGGTAGCAGCAACATGCTCTGCCTCTGCAGAAGATATTGATACAATTGGTTGCTTCTTTGATGCCCATGAGATTAGGTTCGTGCCCAGGTGAAAAGCATGTCCAGATGTGCTTTTCCTGTCATCTAGGCTGCCTGAAAAATCACTGTCTATGTAACCAGATAGTTGATTACTATCAGATTTAGTGTACCATAAGCCAAAATTGAGAGTTCCTGCAACATATCTCAAAATTTGTTTCGTCATTTTCCAATGAGAAATTTTGGGGGATTCCATGAATCTGGAATCAAGGCTGGTTACATACATAATGTCAGGCCTAGTTGTTGTAAGATACAACAAACTGCCTACTAAACTTTTGTACAGGGTAGAGTCCATTGTATGGCCTTCATCTTTCTTTCTCAATTTTGTACCTAGAGGTATAGGGGTTTCTGCTGGATTGCATTCTTCCATGCGAAATCTTTTGATGATGTCTGCTACATACTTTTGCTGATAGAAAAGAATTCCTTTGGTTGATTGATCAACCTCAATCCCTAAAAAATATTTCATTATGTGAAGATCTGTCATCTCAAACTCAGATTGCATGCCATGCTTAAAATTTGTTAACTCAAGATTTCCAGTATAGATCATGTCATCAACATATAAACATACAATCAGAATTTTACCATGCTGATCTATTTTGGTGTAAAGAGTTGGCTCATTTTGGCTTCTGCTGAAACCACTTTTGATCAGGTAAGTGTCAATTCTACTGTACCAATCTCTTGGAGCTTTCTTTAAGCCATACAAGGCTTTCTTCAACTGATATACTTTGGTTGGTTGTTCTTGGACTTCAAATCTCGGTGGCTGATCGACATACACCTCTTCTTCTAAAAAACCATTCAGGAATGCTAACTTGACATCCATCTGGTATACTTGCCATTTTTGTTGGGATGTTATGGCCAATAGAGTCCTTACGGTGTCTAGTCTTGCTACTGGATCAAAAGTGTTACCATAACCAGTACATGGTTGTTGTGAGAATCCTTTGGTAACAAGTCTTGCCTTGTGTTTTTCAATCTACCCTTTTTCATTGAGTTTAGTTTTGTAAACCCTCTTGACACCAATACTCTTCTTTTCAGTTGGCAAATCAACAAGATCCCATGTCTTGGTCTTCTCAATGGAGTCAATTTCTTGGTTCATGGCTTGAACCCAATGTGACTCCTTAGCTGCTTCCTTAAAAGATGTAGGTTGACATGACATTAAAGAAAAAAGGTTGTGTTGTTCAAAGTCATCCAACTGCTGATGGATTTCTCTCAAAGTTCGAGTTCTCTGATTTTGTGGTTCAAAGAATGAGTCCCTGCTGGAAGTTGAGTTATCCTGAGAATTTTCAAGTTGTCTTTGTACCTACAATATTGGAAGAATAGTTTGAGGTACTTGTTGTCCTGAATTTTTTGTGTTTTCAGAACTTGGTAGCAATGGATTTTGACTGTCCATTTGTTGATTTTCTGAATCATTCCAAAATTGATTTTCTAGAAATTTTACATCTCTGCTAAGAATTAGTTTCTTGGATATTGGATTGTAAAGCCTGTAAGCTTTAGATGTTTCACTATATTCAGTGAAAATACATTTCTCACTTCTGTCATCAAGTTTCTTCCTTAATTCGAAAGGTATGTGAGTGTATGTTATGCATCTGAATGTCCTTAGATGCGCAACATTGAGCTTTGTCCCACTCCATTCTTCTTGGGGGACTTTCATCTTTAGACTTGTCGTTGGATATCTATTCAGGAGATAAACTGAGCATGCTACTGCTTCAGCCCAAAAAATATTTGACAAACTTTTATCTTTGAGAAGTGTTCTTGCCATATTCATTATTGTCTGATTTTTTCTTTCAGCCACTCCATTCTGTTGTGGAGTATACCTAGTTGTTGTTTGCATGATAATGCCTTGTGATTTACAGGAATTTGCAAATTCTCTGGAGTTGTATTCTCCTCCTCCATCTGACCTGAGTACTTTGATATATTTGCCACTCTGTTTTTGAGCTTCTGCCTTGAATTCTTTGAATTTTACAAAAGTTTCAGACTTGTGTCTGAGAAAATAGATCCATATTTTTCTACTGAAATCATCAATAAACATTAGAAAGTAAAAGCTACAACCTATTGAATCTGTTTGCATTGGTCCACATAGGTTAGTGTGTACTAGTTAGAGATGTTGTTTGTCTTGATTTGATGACTGTGGAAAACTAGTTCTCTTATGTTTTCCAAGTATGCAAGACTCACATGGGGAAATTTTCTCTTTAAAGATAGGAAGACCTTTGACCATGGAGTTCTTCTAAAGAAGACTTAGACTCTGAAATGGTAGATGTCCAAATCTTGTATGCCAAACCATTGTTTCATTCAGGGTAGATGCACTATATGCATATGGTTGACTCAGATTTGCAGTCCAGAGTGTAAGGGGAAACATCCTATTCGGAGTATATGGATTTCAGAAATCAATTTTCTACTGGGGTTTTTGTCATATATTTTGCAAGATTCTCTCTCAAAAAGTACCTTATAGCCATGTTCAATGAGCTATCCTAAACTTAGCAAATTATGTTTCAGATCTGGAACATGATAGACATTGTTTATGTCTTTCTTTACATTATGTTTAGTAAGAATAGGAATAGTTCCTTTTCCTTGAACTTTGACTAAATAATCATTTCCAAGTGTAATATCAGATGAGAGTGAAGAATCAATGCATGAAAGTAAATCTTTGTTACCTGTCAAGTGATTGTTGCATCCACTGTCTAGCAACCAGAGATCTTTAGGTTGTTGTTCAGTCTTGTGACATGAGAGAAGCATACCTCTTGAGTTTTCTCCCGTGTGATTTCACACATGTGCTCTGCCTGAGAGCTGATATGCTTGCTTCTTCCTCCACTCAGATTCATAGTGCCCATAATTTTTGCAGTAATAGCATTGTATGCTTGATTTCTCATTTGATCTTCTCCCTCTACCTCTTTGAGGCTGAAAACTCTGATTATGATCTTATTGTCTATGTGCTTGGAAGTGTTGATTTGGTTCTTGTTGTCTGTGTCCTCCACTGGAATGAGGATTTCTATGATTGATCCCTCTTCCTTGGTGATATCTGCCTCGCCCTCCGCCTCTCCCTCTGTTGATGGAGAATTGCATTTTGAAAGAATTGGCGATTGACTCATCTGTGAGATGCAGTCTGGTCTCATGTGTCACCAAAGAACCAATTAGTTCATCTGTTGAAAAACATGACAGATCCTTGGATTCAAGGATTGATGTTACAACCATTTCAAATTTCTTTGGCAAACTTCTAAGGATTTTCTCAACAATTCGTTGATCAATAATGGTTTCACCAATCAATCTGATTTAGTTCACGATGCCCATGACTCTGGTCATGAACTAATCCACATTTTCGGACTCTGTCATCCTTAGAGTCTCGAATTGTGTCCTCAAGGTTTGCAGTTTAACTATTTTGACCCTGTCATTTTCTTGATAGGAAGATTTAAGGATGTCCCAGGCCTGTTTTGAAGTACCAGTGCCTGTGATTTTTGAGAAAATCGAGTCATCCACAGAATTTTGAATCCATAATTTATCTTTATTTTCTTTGTTTCTCTATGTTTCCTGAGCAATTTTCTGTTGGTTTGTCATGGCGGATAGGTTTGCTGGATATGGTTCCACATATCCATGATCCACTAGATCCCATCACTCTTGTGCTTGCAAGAACGATCTCATCTTAAGAGACCAGAACTCATAGTTCTTTCCAAGAAGATTCATACCCTGAGTTGGTCCTAAATTGCTAGACGTCACCATATTTTAAAGAATTTAACAAAAATAGCAAGAAAATTATTACTTACCTGTCTCCTGCATGTAATTTGTAGTGGCTTTGGAACTCTACGATTCAAGATTTCATGAGTTTCGACTTCACGATTTTTGGCTTCGTCATTCTATCTTCGGGACTTCGTTATATGAGTCCTCCGATCTCTTGTCACTCCAACCTCCGATCACCGAAACGTTGAAGAGGGATTAATGGCCTTAGATTGGACCTTTGTCTCTGAAAAATATGACCACATGCCTAAAGGTTAAAGCGTTGTTGGCTTTTCACGATTTGGAGAATAGTGATGTTTGTCTCGGTTCTTTATCCTCCCAGCGACCACAACGCTATGACCAAGGGATTAACCCAAAGTACTTTTCACAACTCGCACCTTCGTGAGTTCTTGGGTTGAACTCTCGTGCCCTCGTGTTGCGATCTCCCGAGACGCGATAATTCAATGCCGGGTTGACTCCTCCCTTGATGCTTTTCGCTATTCGAAACCTCGTGGGTTGAAGCATCGATCCTTCACGCTCTTATCCCACGAATCCCCGAGATGCAAGAAATCAATGGAGTGTTGACTCCTTTTTCTAGGAGATGCGTGTCAGCCTATCTATCACGCGGGCCCAGCCTTATGGCTCTGCCACGTGTTCCCTCGTGCCTCAGCTCTTGGCACTTCACAACTTCTACAGTCGAAAAAAGATCCCTTCAACCTCTGAACCTTGAAATTCACGATACGCAATGGGGTTCTTGATCCAACGGTCCTGTCGTTCTTTGGATCCAATGACTGTCCTTACTCCTCGCGATTTCACAACTTTGCGACTTCATGAGTTGGGACACCCAACTCTTGGGCTCTCTCTCTACGAACCTCCGAGTTCATGAAATCTAAAATGCCAAAAATTCCCTTTGGACTCTTCAATGGTCCAGATTTTCCTGTGATCTAACAGTCCAGATCCTTTCGGGATTTCACTATTCCTTATTTTGTGATTCGTGAATTCTCATGACAGTCTTCTGACCTTTACAGCCTGTGAGTCAGCGAAATGATGTGATCTTGCCACGTGTCTCTTGATGGATGGTCCAGATGATTTCAGGATTTCACGACTTCACAAGTCAAAATTTCTCCTGTGTGCTCCAAAGGAGTAAGCCTCGTGCAATTTCTCACGGATCCAACGATTGTCGGTCCTCTGCGCAAGATCTAATGGATGAAATTATTTCACCTTTTTTGCGCTCTCCTCGTCCCTTCTGAACTGGATTTCTGCCTCATATCTATTCGGAGGATGGATCTTACTGCTGCGACGGTTGTTCTTTGCTCCTCTGACGCGATCTTTGCTGTATTTGAAGGAAATTTCTCATGCGGAAGAAAAATTCGTGATTCTTTCAAAGATTTGAAAGAATTTCACGAGTTCTTTGAAGCTTAGCGTTGTCTACTACAATCTTTGACAGATTTGAGAGAATTCCCATAAATCTTTAAACGATTCTGCCTTCTCCAAGAATCTTTAACGAATTTGAACGAATTCTTCGAGTTCTTCAAATGTTCCTGCGTCCTGCAGCTCTTCTTCGTGAATCTTTTACGAATTTGAAAATTTTGCAAGAGTCTTTACTGTTTCTCCATCTGTAGTCTTTGCTTCCTCAATCTTTTAAGTGTATAGTGCTTTGTTTCCTCGCATGAGATTCCTATGAGGATCTTTTGAGAGTATTACGGGCAACTCTCCAAGCCTTGTGAAAAGTCTATGTCGCATGCTCTCGTGATCCATGTAATCTCTACCCTGTGAGGATCATGTTGCTCTCTAGCCTATGTGAAGAGGCTTACTACTGAAGCTATGATACCATGATAAATTGTAATGCAAGAAATGCAGAGAGAAAGAATAGAACATAAAATAATATATTAGAAGATAAGAAGAGGAGTACAAAACGAGTACATGAAGAAGTTCATGAATAAGTACTATGCAAAGGAAAATAGCTGAGCTAAATAGGCTCAAGCAAATCAAGAATAGAAAGTACAGATGACCAGAACAACTGGTAGTGTACAATCAGCCTGTTGAGGTTACATTATATTTAAGAAAATCAACCTATTAGATAAAAGAACTAAGAATAAGTATGATATATATCTATTTAAACCTAATTAACCATCGAAACGAACGAATATGTTATCAGTTGTGAAATTGTGGAAGTCATTCTAGCTCGAGCACTCTACAACTGCAAAATATTAACGAATAAACCTGATGATGAAAGAGAGAATGAAGACCTTGGATCTTATCCCAATATAATTGAATTAATACATTGAGCAAGAGACGGATAGAGGTCTTCGTTTTCCATGTGACAATTAAAACCTTGATGGTACTATCAGTTGAGATAGCTAGGAATTTAGTGGTGTCAAGCCTACTAATATCTCCTCTCACTAATTTGTTAAACCTTGCATTGTAATCAACCAATTTAAAAATTGGTTAAACAAGTAGTAATTATGTGTTATCATGAAGTATTTAATATATGACTTGATAGACATACATGTAGTAACATGTGGCCATTACTTGTAATTTAAAACTACACATAAATATCTCTTGGAGACCCTAAGGTCGAGAGCCATGGGTGGGGCCAGATTATATAATCAACGAGGTTTTATTTTACAATGTATGTAAGTATTATATGATTATATGGCTATCATTGAGGATTCATGGGATTCGATCAATGAACACCCCACATTATAGTTATAACATTGAATATATATATATATATAACCTTTTAACATATAATATAAAAGATTATAATAATCCCCAACAATGATATAAGGGTATGTGTGAGTTGGTTTAAAGATTTTGTTGATGAACCAATGCTCGAACATTAAGTGAACTACAAATCAATACATATTTATACAATGATAAAATAAATACGTAAATATCATGAGATTTCTCCAAATTAAAACGTGTTAGTTCTTACCTATATTATGAGCCTAGGTAAGAAGAAGAATAATAATACATGAACACATAAATAGTTCTTACCTATATTATGATTCCAGGTAAGAAGAAGAATAATAATACATGAACACATAAATGATGACCACAGTTTTTATATGAACATATGGTGAATATGATACAAACTTTAAATAATAAGTTATAATTACTTTAATAAAAAAAATTAATAGTGCATATAGACCTGTGAAGAGAAGAAGTCCCATTTAATGCTGACAACCATTGGACGAGTACCATGTAATGTTAACACCATAATAATTAGATAACTAACATTAAATAATAATATGTGAAGAGTATTACACCATAATAATTAGATAATTAACATTAAATAATAATATGTGAAGAGTACTTAAGCAAGTTTATATAATAAAAGTCCTAATAATAACTATACGAATATAATTTTGATGAAGGAAATTAAAAAAAAAAATGGATGGAAAGAAAGAGTAGTTGTAGTTTTGCGAGAAATAATATTGTTACTCTTAGTAAAACCTAAAACATGACTTCAAAAGAAAATGAAAATTTTTAAAGTAGTTTACTCCTAGTAAAAACCAAAACATGACTTCAAAAGAAAATGAAATTTTTTAAAGTGGTCTAACCCAATTAAAGAACTGACTGGTAGGATGTTCAAACTCATGGATTCCTCACATTCTCATGAATCCCTAAAACGAGAAATGGAATATGAAATAAAAATGTAAGACCAATGAAAATAGTGCACATGTAGAAAATAAGATGAATGAAAATATGAAAAATATGGAGAATAATATGGAAAATAAGATGTTATAATAGAAACATTTCATTTATTGCATGATCTTGCATGTTCTAGATGACAGACTCCCTAAAGGAGATATCAAATTGCAAGAAAATCATGAAATTGTAGAGGAAACAAAGATTGAGTTCGAGAATCATGATTATTCATCACTTCAATATCCATATCATTAAGGTATCAATGTGGCACAAAGGAACTACTTCGTTCCAAAGTTAAATTGGAGGAATTTTGATGGTAAAGATCCTATAATATGGATATTCTCGATGGAGCAATTCTTTGATATACACCAAATGCCAATATTAGAAATGGTACGTATTGCATCCTTGTATTTTAGAAAATGATCAATTTGTTTGGTATTAACAACTTTGTGAAAGAAAAAAAATTATGTTATATCTTGTTCCATTTTTATGAATTAATTAATATCACATTATGGGGATATTAAGAGAAATACATTCTTTATTCAAATGATAAATCTTAAGAAAAAGGCAAACGATAAATGTACTTATAGAACACATTAAAATTCCAAAAGATTAGTCTCAGGGTAAAGAAAATTCCACATGATAATTTGTTACATTTCTCCGTGGGCTCTTTAAAGGAGAACATTCAAAATGAGGTGTATCACATCCAACCTAAATTCCTATAGAAAGCTTTCAATAAGGCAAGGAAAGTGGAAAACCTTTCAATATAAAAAATATAGAAAGTGGAAAACCTTTCAAAGTGGAAAATCTAAATTACTAATAGCTATTGAGACCACCATGTTTAGTCTCCTAACCCCACTGAATCGGAAAGGTTGATACCTCAACAAATGGATGAAAGAAGAGAAAAAAGACTATGTTTTAATTGTGACATCACGTATAGTAAGGTGCATAAAAGCAGTGAGAAGAACATATTCTACATAGAGTATGAAGAGGAAGAATATAAATAATCAGAACCATCACAAGATATAGATATTGAATATATTATTCCAACAATATATTTTCATGCATTGAATAGCATCATTACTCCACAAACCATCAATATACAAGGATACATAAAAAATAAGAACATAACAATATCGATAGATTCTCGTAGTACCCATAACTTCATCATTTACAAATTCGAAAAAGATTTCAATTTCTTTGTAAATCCAACACCATAGTTTAAAGTAATGATTGCAGATGGAGGTACCATAATTTTTTCTTGGAAGTTCCATAGTATTAAGTTCAATATGGGAGAATTATTTTCTGGGTAGTCCCATGATTTCCAACCAAATGACACATGTTTATGTTGTATTAGGGTTCCAATGGTTACAATCATACAGAATAATGAGCCTTAAATTTGAAGATCTTTTCATTAGATTTTCCTTACAATAACAAGAAATTGAACTTACAGGTATCCAAGGGAACCCTCTAAGGTAATAAACTCTAACATCATGACATAATTACTCAAAAATGGACACCATGGTGTAATCACACAATTTTGATCACTAGATGTTCAAGCATATATTTTCTTTGATCCATTGGATCTCCAAATAGTTATCAACAATCATTCCAAGGTAGTTGTAGAAGTTCCTAAGGGTATTCCACCTACTTGAGATCATAATCGATTTATTCATTTGCAACTAGGAAGTGTACCACCTAACATTAGGTTCCCTTATAGGTATCCATATTCCAAGAAGACTGAGATTGAGCGTATGATCCAAGAAATGTTAGAGACCAACATCATTCAACCTAGAAAAAGTTCTTTCTCTTCGCTATTGGTGATGGTTATGAAAAAATATTGTTCATGGCGTATGTATCTAGATCATATACAAATCAAAAAATGACCATCAAAAATAAGTTTCCTATTCCTTTCATTCATGAATTATTAGATGAACTGTGTGGAAAATTTTTCTTTACTAACTTGGATCTTTGGTTTGGATATCATCAAATGAGAATCACTTAGGAAGACATTGCAAAAACATATTTCATAACAGATGAAGGTAATTATGAGTTTTTGTTTATGACATTTGGACTTACTAATCCACCTTCAACAATTCAAAGCTTAATGAATTGTATTTTCAATCCCTTCCTTAGAAAAATTGTTTTTATTTTATTTTTTATGACATAGTAATGTTGAAATTTTGTTCAATATTGAGAACGGGGATGAATCAACTTTGCTTCTTTTTCACAATTCCAATTTTTTATTTATTAAAACTATTAACCATAACAATTGATCAACAAGAAAGTACAATACAACGAATTTTAAATGTAACAATCATAAAATTTATATTTATTTTACAAGCTAAAACTTGTAGGAGACACCAATCTCCCTTATTTTGAGAACCTACTCAAGGAGACACCAATACCTTGTTTTCAAGTATCAAACTGAGGAATTTACAACTCCCTGTAGATTAGGCTCCAACCTGTAGAGGAATCGAGTACTCTATTTTCAAGAAACAAGTTGAGGAAGATGCAACTCCCTATTTTGTAGGCTCCCACCTGTAGAGGACTCTAAACCTCCCTTGTCCTCCCTTACACCCTCACTTCATGTGTATGTTTCTGGTTTCAAATTCTTTCTTGGACTCTACTTTTGTTTAGATCTTCTGAGTTAGCTCACACAGACACTTCTTCTTCACCATAATTGTATGTTTATATAGTCTCCCAAATGGTGTATGATGTTGAAAACACGTGTCTCTTTGTAAAACAAAAAATGAACCAATATGCCTTTTCATTTTATTAATAAAACAACAATAACATTGTCATTTTCATTTAGAACAATTTTTCTCCTTTGTTTATTACTTTATGTAAAAATCTATTCAATTACATTTTGTAACCTCATTTTCTTTGTCTTCATATTTATATTGATCATTTCCTTTATCCTTTATGATTCGATCATAGACATGGATCAACTCCTCTATCTCGATCCCATTTTTTACTTTAATCTTAGTCCTCCAATAGTTGATATTTCAAGATTAGCGCTCTGGTTTCCTTCCTATATTTTCATGGTGGATATGTGATAATATCATGGCTTCTTTTCCCATAGGATGAGGCATTATGATAAATTGTTGAAGAGACAAGTGAAAATTCTATTCCAACTCTATCCCGAAGGACCTTCTCAAGTGACCCCATAATATAACAAGGAGTTATAATAGTTAGTGCTTTACCTTGATGCAATATCAAAATATTATGCATGAATTGGTAACATATGGGAATGAATATACAAATATGAATTAGAAACACTGCTAAAAAACCACTGTGCAAATATGAATTTCATATGCATAAAAGACTAATGTTGGGTATGAATCTACAAATTCCAAACTATAATACACTGGTGGATTAATGTGAAAAGGAATGACATGCATACATTAGCAGTCTTTGGAAAATTCAATGATCCAGGAAACACAACATGTTTGTAGTGCTTCCATAAGAATAACCTTAACCCTCATACAAGCATCGATGATTTTAAGGATGGAAATTTATTTTAAAATGTAGAAACCTTGGCGAATCTTAATAATCCTTCATATGCCAACTATACAATGTTTGGTGATATTTTTGTAAAATATTCAAATTTCTAACGATTTTATATAATTTGTATAAAATTTTGGCGACTTTTAAGGTAAACTAATTTTATCCTATAGAATTTGGGTAAATTATTTTTAGAATAGTGAATTTTTTTTGGGAAAAACCTTGGAAAATTAGCCCATGAGAGAAATTTAACCCCTAAAATCTTCCCTACATACAAGGTTTGAGAATCTAAAGGTTTCAGTCGTTCTCTTTTTGTAAGAATCATTTCTCTAATATTCAAAATAGGTGTGATAAAAATACAAAGAATTGAAGTGAGTCTCACTATGATCGGTAGATCCCCGTACCAAGCCACGGGGAATCGTAAAAAATAGAATTCAATGTTGATAATTGGATCAGAAAGAAATAAGATTCAAAGACCCGAATTGAAATCAGAATTGAAATAATAGAGAACAATGATGTTTGACTATTTATTCTTGGATCAAAATGAGAGCATGATCGGATGACCCTAATCTAATTGATGTTTAGAATAGCCCAAAGGATAAGTGGCAAGGGAAGAAGCGAAAATTGTATTATGAAAAAATTAATAAACCACGTGTTAGTGTTAAGGATCATCGCATTTTTTCTTGGGATTAGGTTGATCCCATCTCTAAAATGTGAAACTCATGTGGACTGTCCACTCAATGGATGATTAAAATCCAAACAATCGATTTTCTTAAGCACCTAGTTAATCCTGGATTATCCACTCAACACATGATTCAAATCCAACAATGAATTTGATTGAAGCCTAGATAAGCATTGTATGCACTTTCTCCCAGTCATAGGTTAAGGTCATATGGTAAATGTGATGTTTCAATGCTCAATAACATTAAATTAAACAAGATTCATCATGGCATCTTACACAACATTATTATATTGCATCCTAAACAATAATATCATTAAACTAAACAAGATTCATCATGGCAGCTTACGCATCATTAGTATTGCCTTTTAAAACAATAATAGCATTAAATAGACGAGATTATCATGGCAAGTTAAGAATCATCGGTATGTTCAAGAATTAAACTAAGAATTCTAGGGTTTCTCAGGATCCTCGGCCAATGCGCAAGTTAGAGCCGCATTAATGCGAAGGTAAGGGAGGAGGGAACGCGTGGTCCACCGTCTACTTCCGGCGAGTTTTTCAAGGGAAAGGGAAACGTGCAGGTGAGGGCAATGCTGGTCTGCTGGCAATGGTGCAGAGGGCAAATTAACATGCAGAGTCGTGAAGGGCATAAGTAAAAATTTGAGCCTGTATAATCATAATTAAAACTGCAGTCGTTACACTTGAGTAGGGAATTATGTCCTGATTAAACCATAGATACCGCAAGATAGAGGTAGAGGGTTTTAGAGCTGGGAAGTTCAATTTTTAAATTCCATTTTGATAACAGATTCTTTCTCACCATACGATTAACATATTAACAAGGCAAGTGACAGGGTAATTAGTTCAATGAGGTTATGGTTGTAATTTTTTTTTTAAAACCTAATTAAGACTACTATGTTCTAACCAATGTGAGTAACTGTATCAAGCTAAATTAACTTTGCATAATGGACAATGCTATTGGAAAATGATCATGTAATAAAACTAATTAAAATAATTTTACCAAGGTAATCAATATTTGACCATGGATGCTATCCAGATAATTTGAGATGCTCTTCACAAAATACTTTCACCACGGTAATCAATCCTTTGACTATGGATGCAGTCCAGATATTTTGAGATGCCACTAACAATGTAGGAAAATCGATCACACAGATATCAGTGCATTCTAATACGACTGGACGATTGGATTGCACCTAAATAAGAATATGAGATATGCAATATTTTCTCAGACAATTTAAATTACTGACTATGAACCACCAGGCAGCGAAGAGTGCATACAAACAACCCATTTAAATTTAGTTGGGAGTGAAAAATGGCTACACATATTTCAGAACTCATTGCGGTGAAATAAGTCTGTAAAGTTTAAAATTATTGGACTGCGTATTCTTCTTCAGTAGGTACAAGGTTTTAACCAAGAAATTATATATCAACATATGGCCAGTTCTGGGAGCTTATGAAAATGATTGGATTTTTAACAGATACTGAGGCGGCAACCTCAGGAATGTAATCCTTTTGAAACTAGGAAGGCCACTATAGATTTTTCAAAAGAGAATAGGTCATCCCCCTTATCCAGACTTACTTTATGCGCTTTCAAATACAATTACTAATAATTTACAAACTTATACATAATCATTTATTTTCACTCTATAAATTTATAAATAGAAAACAAACTCATGTCTAACATATTTTAATTTTCTAAGTCATAATTTATTCTCCCTTATAAATAGAAGACAAATTCGTACCTAACAATTTATCCATTTTTAAGTCGTTCTCTATCACAAATGGTTAACCCAACACAAGCATTCTTGATGCAATAATAAATTATTGCTGACAAAAGAACTCTTAATTGAAGAACCTCATCAATTATAATCATCATTACTTTAATCCACTCAATAACATCAATGATTTCATAGCGTCCAGAGGCGGAAATAGAAGTTAGGGTTCTGCTTGAGGCTAGGGATTTCATTGTGAGGCAGAAGGATGGTGGGTGCGCGCGTGCATAGGTGACTTGCGAATTTGGTCCAGGGCCGTGGGCGAGGGATGAAACGAGGAACAATAGGTGTAACGGCTTGCCATTTAAACACCAAAATTAATGATTGCCATTTAAATGCTAGCACACCAGAATTACAAGATGGACGCGACTTCCAGAACACCAGAATACAAGATGGAAGGTTGATGCCATTTAGTTCATATCGCGGAAAAGCCCAACGCCCAAGGGATTAATACCAGGGTACCTGTATAAGGTAATTTATTAGGAAGGAGATATTAGATTTTCAGGAGGGTGGTACATTAAATCCACTGGAAACCAAATACACTCAGCGTCCCGCCAATACCATATCCGACAACCACTCAATCTAGTTGCAGTAGGCGCTTTAAAAACCCACCAGGACGCCTTGTATAAAATGAAATAAAATGCTATTTCCTTATCTATCATAAATTAACAATCCACCATATATTAACGATCCATCATATTATTTGCCCATTCAAAATTCATAACACAGGCCGATTCGATTTTGGGTTAAGGTTCAGAACCATTTTACGAAGGGAAAGGCAAGGGATGGAGCAGCCTCAACGAGGTTCGACATTTTCCCAAACAGGGACTAATAAAAAAAAATTATATAAAAAGAAAAACAATGGTAAATACTTTATTTATAAGGTGGGTAGCAGCCATAAAAGTTTCATAGTCACACCATTAGCTATTAAGCTACAGTTCAAGCACACGATTAACACTATAACCACTGAAAATACCATTTGCACAATAGCCATTAAAACCACAGTCTATAAACACGCGCAACAAGATAGAAATGCCCAGAGATTTACATACATGTGTCGTTAACGCTTGCAGCAAATGATTCTTGTGCTCCCGCCGCTCCTGCTCCTGCTTGCCGACCGTAGAGGACTCACCGGTACCTCCCAGCCAAACACTAGGGGTACTCTCCTTCCCCCTTAGCCCCCCGAGCCGCAAAGGGGCCACACACAACCCATATGATAGCCTAGCTTCTCAGCTCGCCTCCAAGGCTGAGCTACCACTCAAGTCCACTAAGAATCCCCAACTCCTACAAGAAATCAGTCCAGTCTCTGGTCTGGCAGCATAACAATACCAAATGCTGAAAAATTCCCTTCCTTTCCCCCTCTCCCTCTCTTTTAACCAGACTCAAACCCTAAATCCTCTTTCTTTTAGGTTTCCCCCCTTTTTCCTTTTTATTTTCTTATTATTTATTTTTTTCTATATATATTTTTTTTATTTTTTTATTTTTAAAACTCAAAGAGTAAGTGCGCTCATTAATAATTCCCTTCTATTTTTGCACGTATATATATATATATATATATTTACAATTTGTTTATAATATATGTATATATATTTTCATTTTTTCTATTTATAAGCATGCATTCATCATCGTAATTTATCATTATCCATCATTT
>ML787270.1:250378-265800 GCA_009831015.1 Picea engelmannii
CCCCTTTTTCTAGAAAAGTCTTAGGCTTAGGGCTTAGATTCTGAGCTAGGCAGCGATTGGTTAGGGGAATTGCTTAAGGTTTTATTCAGGTGCTGATGACTTAGGGCTAGTTAGGTTGACTCCTTCAACCACCTTATTGCGACGTGCCCTTCAGGATGCACCACGTGCGCCAAGGGTGCCACTCGCCTCTTGAATTTCTTTTGGGTGACGTGCCCTTCAGGATGCACCATGTGCTCCAAGGGTGCCACTCACCAACTGAGTTTATTTTGTGTGACGTGCCCTTCAGGATGCACCACGTGCTCCAAGGGTGCAACTCACCCACTGGACTGATTGGTAGACCTCTATAACCCCTGGAGTCAACACTTCGCCAGGTGAACTTGTAGGAGACTAAGGGTTCTAAGGAATAAGGCCCCCACCTTATTGCGCGCCCCTTAGAATCATCGTGAGTGACTGTCGCAGTCGGCCCTCACAGCATCATGGGTCCTCTCGAACTAGGTAATCGTTAACCTACAGTTTGAGCCACGACGAGAGTGCTAGCAGGCGATGGCAGGGTTGTTGTCCACCCCTCTCCCTCAACCTCTCTGCAAATCGTGTGTGGCCCCTTTACTCCATCTGTGAGTCTGGTCGACAAGCTATCGTCATCCTGCATCAACAATAATCATGTCAGAAATGTCAACAACAAATCATCAAATCGAATGAAACATTATAGTAAACATATCACCCAAAACCACACTCCGTGACTCAGTCCGGAGTCCAAGGGGGTTCTACCGATGTCTCTGCATCCTCAAGGTCAAAAACCCTACACACTCAATAAAATTGAGTCAATAGAACCTGTCTACATCAAATAGTAACACAACATGTCATCTGTCAATCGCATCATAATGAAGTATAGATGGTCTAACATCATAAAAGTCCAGATCACTTGCGAGCAAGTGTCCTCAAATAATAAGTGTTCTCAGTCCGCCAGAGCGGGATGTTACATACACCCCCTCTTGGTCTAAACTTCGTCCCGAAGTTTCCCAGTATAAATGAAGAAATAAAGTATCACAGTATCATAAGTCTATCTATCAAACAAAAATGGAAACTACTGACGCATATCATCTGCGTCCTCCCAGGTCGCCGAGTGTGGACTATAATTGTCCCACTGGACCTTGACCTGATCTACCGTTCGATGTCATAACTGTCGAACGCGATGATCTAAGATGTGGACCGGCTCAGCCATGAGCACTCCCTCGTTCGATACCTGCAAGGAACTCAGGTCAATCACATGTGTAGGATCACTAATATAATGTCTCAAAACAGATACATGAAAAACATCGTGCATACGCCTCAAAGAATCAGGTAAGGCTAGTCGATAGGCCACGGGGCCCTTTCTTTCCACAATCTCTAAAGCTGCCACGAACCTAGGAGAGAGTTTAGCTCCCTTTCTAAACTTGATCGAACTCTTATGCGGTTTAACCCGCAAGAAGACTCGATCACCGACCTCGTAACTACGGTCGACTCGGTGCGCATCGGCATAACTCTTCTGTCGATCTTGCGCTTCCTTAATCCTATGTCTTATGGATTGCATATGCTCTTCCATTTCTTGGATCTCTTTTGGTCCCACCAGGACCCTATCCTCAAATTGATCCCAACTCAAGGGCGTCCGACACGGTCGCCCATAAAGAAACTCAAAAGGCAACATCCTAATGGTGCTCTGGTAACTGTTTTTGTAAGCGAACTCTACTAGAGGCAAGAATTCCTCCCAATGATTTTGTTGGTCCATCACGTACATGCGCAACATGTCTTCCAAGGTTTGGTTCGTACGTTCTGTCTGTCCATCCGTCTCTGGGTGATACGCAGTACTAAATTTAAGTTGGGTTCCCAAGGCCTCTTGGAAACTCATCCAAAATCGTCCAGTAAACACCGATCCTCGATCGGATATAATCTTTTACTCTCGCCATGCAACCTCACAATCTCACTGATGAAAACTCTCGCTATGTCAGGTGCCTGATATGTCATATGCACCAGAATAAAGTGAGCACTCTTTGTTAGAGTGTCTACTACTACAAAAATCGAGTCGTGTCTCCTTGCCGTCAACAGTAATCCAATAATAAAATCCATCGATATAACTTCCCATTTCGATTCTGGAATGGCATGTGGTTGAGGTAATCCTGTCAGGTGTCTATGTTCGGCCTTTACTTGCTGACACTCGAGACATCTAGCCACAAAGTTGACTATGTCGGCCTTCATTCCTTTCCAAAAGAATAATTGTTTGAGGTCTTCCCTCATCTTCGTAACTCTCGGGTGAGCCATGTAAACTGCTCTATGAGCCTCTCTCAAGATTAACCTCCTCAACTCGTCGTTTGGAGGTACGTAAATCTGACCTCTAAACCTCAATAACCCATCGTTATCCAATGAATATCCCTCATATCGTGGTATCATCATCGTGTGTTGTCCGATAAAATCCTTGACTTCGGTGTACCAGTCATCATCACGCTGTAAGGTGAGAATATTCTCACATAGATTTTTCTAAAGGGGTAACGCCGAAAAGATGCGTGGCCTTCGGCTCAAGTCATATGCCACTCGGTTGACTGTTCCCTTTATGTAAGTAATCTCGAAGTCGTATTCGCCAAGCAATTCCGACCAACGTCGTTGTCGCGCGTTCAGGTCACTTTGTGTAAAAATGTGTTGTAGTCCACAATGATCGGTCTTTAATTCAAATTTTCGTCCCACAAGGTAGTGTCTCCAAACCTTCAAGGCATATACGATGGCTAATAACTCCAAATCATGCGTCGCGTAGTTCTCCTCATGCCTTCTTAGCTTCCTCGAAATGTAAGTGATCACTCGTCCATCCTGCATCAAGACTCCGCCTAAACCTTCCTTGGATGCGTCAGTACATACCAAGAAGTCTGCGTCCATGTCAGGGACCTTTAGTATCGGCGCGGTTGTCAGCAACTTCTTAAGCCTCCGAAAGGCCTCAGCGCATTTCTCTGTTCGAACAAACTTCTTGTTTTTCTTTTGCAATTACGTGATCGGATTTGCTATCTTCGAAAAACCCTCAACAAACCGTCGATAGTATCCTGCTAATCCCTTAAAAATACGCACTTCTATGACATTCGTTGGCCTGGGCCATTCCATAATAGCCTCAACCTTGGTTGGATCCACGGCGATACCTTCACCGGAGATGACATGCCCTAAGTAGTGAATCCTCGACTGGTAAAAAGAGCATTTGGAAAACTTCCCATACAATTTGTGTTCTCGTAAACATTGTAGTACCAAGCGCAAGTGCTCGTCATGCTCCTCCGTCGTTCGAGAGTAGATCAAAATATCGTCAATGAATACTTGGACGAACTTGTCCAAGTACTCGCGGAACACCTTGTTCATTAACCTCATGAATACCCCTGGGGCGTTTGTCAGTCCAAAAGGCAAAACAATAAACTCTTAATGTCAAAATCTCGTCTTAAAGGCGGTCTTAGGGATGTCATCCCCCTTGATCTGCAACTGGTGATATCCGGATTGCAAATCAATCTTGGAGAACACCATCGCACCCTTCATTTGATCAAATAGATCATCAATTCTTGGTAAGGGATACTGATTCTTGATCGTAGCCTTGTTCAGTTGACGGTAGTCAATGAAAAGCCTCCACGATCTGTCCTTCTTTCGAATGAAAATAACTGGTGCACCCCATGGTGACACACTGGGACGTATCAGTCCCAGGTCCAACAACTCCTTCAGTTTCATTTTCAACTCTTGTAACTCCAGGGTCGACATCCGATAAGTCGTTTTTGCCATCGGTTCGGTTCCCGGTTTCAGGTCTATGGTAAACTCCAGTTCCCTTTCCAACGACATCACGAGCAACTCCTCTGGAAATACGTCCGCAAACTCCTTCACCACCGAAAGGTGTTCTATACCTTCCGCTACTCCCTTCTCGTTTAGCACGAGGATCGCATAAAGTTTTGACCCCTTACGCATACTCTTTCGTAACTGTAAGGAAGAGACGAACCACAGGGAAACTCCCTGGTTCCTTCCTACAATCACACGTCTCTGTCCTTCATCATCAACCAAGCTCAACCGTTTTGTCTTACAGTTGAGTATCGCCTCATGCGTTTCCAACCATTCCATACCGTTCACAACGTCATAAGATCCTAAGATCGTGACATACAAGTTGACCCTCGTGAAAAACTCTCCCAGGTTAAGGGCACAGCCCGTAACCTTTCCCCCAACCTTCTGTTTGGCTCCCGAAGCCATCTCCATGAAGCTAAACTCATCCTGTTCGACTGCCTTTACCTTAATCCTTTTTAGCGCTGCACCAGAAATGAAACTCTCAGTAGCTCCTGGGTCTATCAAAATACTAAGGGTTTGGTCAGCGATAGTACCTGTCGTCTCGAGTATAGTCGACTGGTGCTCTTCCTGGAAGTTATTCACCGCTACATGAATCCGATGGGCCTTGCCCATATCTCCCACGGTAGTGGGTCCGGCTGATCCAGACACCCTGGTCCTCTCCACAGGATAGTCGCGCTGGAAGTGTGGCTCCCCACACGTCCAACACCCCTTCTTCGGCCCAGTAGTCCTGGTACCCGAAGTAGAAGATGACTGCCCACCGGCCTGAAACCCTGGTCTATTATGCTAAACAGGCCTAAACTGCTACTGCTACGGGCGACGCTGCTACTGGTGCGGTGGTCCTCGATAAGGTGTCCGCTGCTGAGGCGGTTGTCGTCGAGGTGTAGTGAATGTGGATCCCCTTTGGAAGCCACGATGTCCTGACGTATGTCTCACTGGTGTCTGATGTCGCGGCACCCCCGATGAACTCTACCCTGCGGGTCTCGCTGAAGTCCGGGTCTGAACCCCGCTGATAACATCCTCCTCTGCTATGAGGGCCTTTTGGACAGCGTCGTGCAAGGTTTGAGGCATCAAGATCCTAACCTTTTCACGCAGACTTCCGTTAAGGCCAAACACGAACCTGTTGACTTTGAGCTTCTCTGTGTTAAGGTGCGGAGCATACCGGAGCAGCTCCATAAAACGTGCCTTGTACTCGGGCACCGTACAACCTCCCTGTCGTAATGCATTGAACTCATTGAGCTGACAGTCAATGAATTCCTTTGAAAGGTACCTCTCTCGAAACCATTCCTCAAACAGTTCCCATGACACATCTTCCACGGCCATGTTCAACTGCGGCAGGAGCGTCTTCCACCATAGAAGAGCTCTCCCCTTCAGTTGAAAGACCGCCATGCGGACGTTCATGTTGGAGGTATAATCGCGAAGTGTGAAGCACATCGCCATATTCTCCAACCATGCCTCGGCGGCTGCTCCATCCGGGGCACCAAAGAACTCGGGAAATTTTAGCTTCTCGAGTTCACGGCGAATGCTACCTGTGAAGACCGATGCGCGCGGTGTAACCTCAGGCAGTGCCATTGCCCTAGCCTCGTCTCTATCCAAACGGTTGATCAAAGCCTCGGACATGCACTGAAAGGATCTCATCATCCCAATAACATCACCAACTACGATATGTTCCTGTCCGAGCACCTGCTCGCCTCCCTGGGGGTTAAACCCCTCAGGCGTGGATGCTTCTGGAGGCGTCTCACCTCCTCCCCTAGCACCCCATCGTCTGCCTCCGCGGTGTCCTCTAACCATGATTACTTGCACGCACACAATCAACTCGATCAACAATGGTATAATAAAATGAACTCATGTCAACAAAATCCGTAGCGAACCCCAAGTCGTGGGTCGAACCGGCTCTGATACCATATGTAACAACCCTCCTGGTTACGACAACGAATCTGAAAATAGGTGCAATTTTTTTTTTGTTTGTTTAAAGTGTGTGCACGCGTGTAGAAGAAACAACCCCTTGACTCTACGTCACCACTCAAACCAACAAGACGCAAGTAAGACGAACACAATCAAGATGACCCGAAAATCACAGTGACAACAAGAAATAAACGCCCCTGGACATAAGGCATGCAACTAGCAGCTGTAAGCAGAAAAAGACACCAGGTGTTAAGTACAGTACCATCACAGAATGGAAGAATCCAACAATAGAGTTTATTATTTCTGCACAGAGAAGCAGGGCTTTTAGTCTTATATCTTCTCGAAAGAAGATTAGACAGGCTCCTGGCCGATTGCTCAGGCAGAAACTAATAAATCTTTTAGGGAGTCGCAGTAGTGGAAACTGTGCCTTTAAACAACCCGAGACTACTGATACGGCTCAGAGTGTGTCGCAAGAGTGGAACTGTGCCTTTAAACAGCCTGAGACTCTTGATACAACACTAGATTCCTTCCACCGGATTCACACACAGACATAAATACTAAGCTACAAGAGGTGTCTATATCCCGCCCGACACGAACAGACTACGCAATACAATACCACCAAGTACTACAAAATCAGGGACAATCATGACCTCTATGGGAGACGCAAGTCAGGAGGACTCAAAATCGACCAACCACTATTGAGACCCGAAGACATCAATCAAGACCAATTGCTCCATTAATTATCATTAACCGATGAAGACTTTATCATAAGGTAAAAGCCAATAATCTCAACCACCATTATTAGTTATAAGTCATTAGGCACGAGTTCAGGGACAACAATAAGCACAAACGCATTGAATTTTTCTGTTAATCGCCATAAGCGAGCAATGATATCATACCATATTGGTAAACCCTCGAACATCTACATTCTCCCTATTATCTTTCCTTTCCTTCCAATTTAATACCATACATTGGAATAACCTAACCCATATTTCTTTTCAATTTAGACCTTATCATTAACATTGCAAATTAGACGAATAATAACGTTGCAAATTTAAACATCATCACGAACACTTCAATTAATCCAAGATTGACATTGCGATTCTACCGTCATTATTAACATTGCAAATAAAAACGAATATTATTATTGCAATTTAAACTGTATTGCCAATGCAATTAAGCCATATTAATATTGCATTTTAAGCTTCATTCTTAGCATTCAATTTGACGAAAATAACATTAAATAAACAAGTTAGCATAGCAGTTTGAGCATCATCATCCATTGTAAATTTTAACAATATCCACCCTAAATTAACAAGGTTAACATGGTAGCTTAAGCACCATTATTACATTGCATTTTAAACATCAATAGCATAAATTAAACAAGGTTCTTCATGGCAGCTTACGCAACATCATTATATTGCATTCTAAACCATAATAACATTAAATAAAACAAGTTTCATCATGGCAGCTTACGCAACATCATTATATTGCATCCTAAACAATAATAACATTAAATTAAAAAAGATTCATCATGGCAGCTTACACAACATTATTATATTGCATCCTAAACAATAATATCATTAAACTAAACAAGATTCATCATGGAAGCTTATGCATCATTATTATATTGCATTAAACAATAATAACATTAAATTAAACAAGATTCATCATGGCAGCTTACGCAACATTATTATATTGCATCCTAAACAATAATATCATTAAACTAAACAAGATTCATCATGGCAGCTTACACATCATTATTATTGCATTTTAAAACAATAATAGCATTAAATAGACAAGGTTATCATGGCAACTTAAGCATCATCGGTATGTTCAAGAATTAAACTCAGAATTCTAGGGTTTCTCAGGATCCTCGGCCAGTGCACAAGTCAGAGCCTAATTAACGCAAAGGTAAGGGAGGAGGGAATGCGTGGTCCACCGTCTACTTCAGGCGAGTTTTTCAAGGGAAAGGGAAACGCGCAGGTGAGGGCAATGATGGTCTGCTGGAAATGCCGCAGAGGGAAAATTAACACGCAGAGTTGTGAAGGGAAGAAGTAAAAATTTGAGCCTGTATAATCATAATTAAAACTGCAGTCGTTACACTTGAGTAGGGAATTATGTCCTGATTAAACCATAGATACCGCAATATAGAGGTAGAGGGTTTTAGAGCTGGGAAGTTCAATTTTTAAATTCCATTTTGATAACAGATTCTTTCTCACCATACGATTAACATATTAACAAGGCAAGTGACATGGTAATTAGTTCAATGAGGTTATGGTTGTAATTTTTTTTTTAAAACCTAATTAAGGCTACTATGTTCTAACCAATGTGAGTAACTGTATAAAGCTAAATTAACTTTGCATAATGGACAATGCTATTGGAAAATTATCATGTCATAAAACTAATTAAAATAATTTTACCAAGGTAATCAATATTTGACCATGGATGTTGTCCAGATAATTTGAGATGCTCTTCACAAAATATTTTCACCACGGTAATCAATCCTTTGACTATGGATGCAGTCCAGATATTTTGAGATGCCGCTAACAATGTAGGAAAATCGATCACACAGATCTCAGTGCCTTCTAATACGACTGGACGATTGGATTGCACCTAAATAAGAATATGCGATATGCAATATTTTCTCAAACAATTTAAATTACTGACTATGAACCACCAGGCATCGAAGAGTGCATACAAACAACCCGTTTAAATTTAGTTGGGCGTGAAAAATGGCTACACATATTTCAGAACTCATTGCGGTGAAATAAGTCTGTAAAGTTTAAAATTATTGGACTGCGTATTCTTCTTCAGTAGGTACAAGGTTTTAACCAAGAAATTATATATCAACATATGGCCAGTTCTGGGAGATTATGAAAATGATTGGATTTTTAATAGATACTCAGGCGGCAACCTCAGGAATGTAATCCTTTCGAAACTAGGAAGGCCACTATAGATTTTTCAAAAGAGAATCGCTCATCCCCCTTATCCAGACTTACTTTATGCACTTTAAAATACAATTACTAATAAATTACAAACTTATACATAATCATTTATTTTCACTCTATAAATCTATAAATAGAAAACAAACTGATGTCTAACATATTTTAATTTTCTAAGTCATAATTTATTCTCCATTATAAATAGAAGACAAATTCGTACCTAACAATTTATCCATTTTTAAGTCACTCTCTATCACAAATGGTTAACACAACAGAAGCATTCTTTATGCAATAATAAATTATTGTTGACAAAATAACTCTTAATTGAAGAACCTCATCAATTGTAATCATCATTACTTTAATCCACTCAATAACATCAATGATTTCATAGCGGCCAGAGGTGGAAATAGAAGTTAGGGTTCTGCTTGAGGTTAGGTATTTCGTTGTGAGGCAGAAGGATGGTGGGTGTGCACGTGCGTAGGTGACTCACGAATTTGGTCCAGGGTCGTGGGCGAGGGATGAAACGAGGAACAACAGGTGTAACAACTTGCCATTTAAACACCAGAATTAATGATTGCCATTGAAACGCCATCACACCAAAATTACAAGATGGACGCGACTTGCAGAACACCAGAATACAAGATGGAAGGCGGCTTCCATTCAGTTCATATCGCGGAAAATCCCAACGCTCAAGGGATTAATACCAGGGTACCTGTATAAGGTAATTTATTAGGAAGGAGATATTATATTTTGAGGAGGGTGGTACATTAAATCCACTGGAAACCAAATACATTCAACGTCCCGCCAGTGCCATATCCGACAGCCACTCAATCTAGTTGCGGTAGGCGCTTTAAAACCCACCATAACGCCTTGTATAAAATGAAATAAAATGATATTGCCTTATCTATCATAAATTAACAATCCACCATATATTAACGATCCATCATATTATTTTCCCATTCAAAATTCATAACACAGGCCGATTCGGTTTTGGGTTAAGGTTCAGAACCATTTTATGAAGGGAAAGGCAAGGGATGGAGCGGCCTCAACGAGGTTCGCCATTTTCCCAAACAGGAACTAATAAAAAAAATTTATATAAAAATAAAAACAACGGTAAATACTTTATTTACAAGGTGTGTAGCAGCTGTAAAAGTTTCATAGTCACGCCATTAGCTATTAAGCTACAGTTCAAGCACACGATTAACACTATAACCATTGAAACTACCATTTGCATAATAGCCATTAAAACCACAGTCTATAAACACGCGCAGCAAGATAGAAATGCCCAGAGATTTACATACTTGTGTCCTTAACGCTTGCAGCAAATGATTCTTGTGCTCCCACCGCTCCTGCTCCTGCTTGCTGACCGTAGAGGACTCACCGGTACCTCCCAGCCAAATTCTAGCGGTACTCTCCTTCCCCCTTAGCCCCTCGAGCCGCAAAGGGGCCACACACAACCCATATGATATCCTAGCTTCTCAGCTCGCCTCCAAGGCTGAGTTACCACTCAAGTCCGCTGAGAATCCCCAACTCCTACAAGAAATCAGTCCAGTCTCTGGTCTGGCAGCATAACAATACCAAATGCTGAAAAAGTCCCTTCCTTTCCCCCTCTCCCTCTCTTTTAACCAGTCTCAAACCCTAAATCCTCTTTCTTTTAGGTTTTCCCCCTTTTTCCTTTTTATTTTCTTATTATTTTTTTTTTCTATATATTTTTTTTTTTAATTTTTAATTTTTAAAACTCAAAGAGTAAGTGCGCTCATTAATAATTCCCTTTTATTTTTGCATCTATATATATATTTTTACAATTTGTTTATAATATACGTATATATATTTTCATTTTTTCTATTTATAAGCATGCATTCATCATTGTAATTTATCATTATCCATGATTTAAATTCACCATTAATATATATATATATATATATATATATATATATATATATATATATATATAATGAGAGATTAAGGCGATGGCAAACATGCATATGGGAAAAGTAAATGTATTACATAAAAGAATAATGAGGAGTTAAGGGGATGGATGGTGATTTAGTAATGTGAATTGGACATGTAAAAGGGAGATGGATACTGGAAGATCAAGATGATGGAGGATAGTTTAATAAAGTAGACATGGATAATGAGAGGATAATGGTCTGAGTTTTTTTTTGTTTTTTTTTTTTTGTTTTTTTAAATTTCATTTGTTAAGGTCACACTAAATTTCCCCCCCTTTTTCTAGAAAAGTCTTAGGCTTAGGGCTTAGATTCTGAGCTAGGAGACGATTGGTTAGGGGAATTGCTTAAGGTTTTATTTAGGTGCTAATGACTTAGGGATAATTAGGCTGACTCCTTCAACCACCTTATTGCGACGTCCCCTTCAGGACGCACCACGTGCGCCAAGGGTGCCACTCGCCTCTTGAATTTATTTTGGGCGACGTGCCCTTCAGGATGCACCATGTGCTCCAAGGGTGCCACTCGACAACTAAGTTTCTTTTGTGCGACGTGCCCTTCAGGATCCACCACGTTCTCGAAGGGTGCCACTCGCCCACTGGATTGATTGGTAGACCTCTATAACCCCTGGAGTCAACACTCCGCCAGGTGAACTTGTAGGAGACTAAGGGTTCTAAGGAAAAATGCCCCCACCTTATTGTGCACCCCTTAGAATCATCGTGAGCGACTGTCGCAGTCGGCCCTCACGGCATCGTGGGTCCTCTCAAACTAGGTAATCGTTAACCTACAGTTCGAGCCACGGTGGGAGTGCT
Organism: Picea engelmannii; assembly: GCA_009831015.1. Taxonomy (NCBI): domain Eukaryota; kingdom Viridiplantae; phylum Streptophyta; class Pinopsida; order Pinales; family Pinaceae; genus Picea; species Picea engelmannii. The sequence continues at coordinate 261,806 of ML787270.1, forward strand.
AGCAGGCGGTGGCAGGGCTGCCGTCCACCCCTCTCTCTCAACCTCTCTGCAAATCGTGTGTGGCCCCTTTACTCCATATGTGAGTCTGGTCGGCAAGCTATCGTCATTCTGCATCAACAATAATCATGTCAGAAATGTCAACAACAAATCATCAAATCGAATGAAACATCATAGTAAACATATCACCCAAAAGCACACTCCCTGACTCAGTCCGGAGTCCAAGGGGGTTCTACCGATGTCTCTGCATCCTCAAGGTCAAAAACCCTGCACACTCAATAAAACTGAGTCAATAGCACCTGTCTACATCAAATAGTAACACAACATGTCATCTGTCAATCGCATCATAATCAAGTATAAATGGTCTAACATCATAAAAGTCCAGATCACTTGCGAGCAAGTGTCCTCAAATAATAAGTGTTCTCAGTGCGCCAGAGCGGGATGTTACACAGGAGGACTTGATGGAGCAGTCAAGTTATTGTGCTATGTGGAAATCCATTTCTATCCAGGCTCTATGTATCAAAGTTGACAATGGTAAGAGGTTAATTGTTCCAAATAAGCTGTAAATCATTGCTAAGAAAATAAAATTTTCCACACTCAGATATTTCGCAAAAGTAAGGTTCATAAGTTTCATAAATTTTATTTCCTGTTGGAGGTGTGCTTACAGAACATTCAAAATCCAGAATATATATCTGAAATTTTAGTTACACTTTCATGTTGTATTCGAAATTTGCTATAATTCTGTCATAGTCATAATTGTATCGCTTAAGATTTTGTATCGCATGTAACCTGGTTTCTTTTATTGTAATAAATCATGGAATGGAAAATTTCTTTGGTTTGGCTTGAATTCAAGTCCAGGGAATAACCCATAATCTTGTTGGGAAATAAATATAACAAGTGATTAAACACTTCTAAGTCCATGAATAATAATACGAAGGTTAAATGAGCAATAACGTGTTAAAAAAAATAGGTAATTAGGCATCTTACGTACTTATCCTTGCAATCGGTTCAACCTTGAAACATTTTCTGATAAGTTGGGATCCTCTAATAATAAAAATTGTAGGGATACAATATAAAATCATAGAGATTCGTTGGAGTACAAGAAAATGTGTTCTGGTACAAGGAGGTTTGTAGTCGCTGGTGTGAACATAAATGTTGTCTGGTTTAAGGGAAAACACATTCACTCAATAACTAAATGAAAGACTAGGCAGTCAACCAATCGACTTTTTCTTGGAGTTACAGGACCAACGCCAGAAATTGTGGGCAAGCCACAGTCATCCCAGGAAAAACATGGGCGTTTTGTCAGCAGACACAGGCCAACAGTTAAGCAACCCGACCGTGGACAATTTGACAATTTAATCAAAATTTTAAAAGAAAAAGTGGGGGCGTCATCTGTCATACACCAGTCAATAAATAGAGGGTAAAAATCAGAGTCAAAGTAGAGGTGCTCAGGCACAAAAATTTACAACAACCGTTAAGATGAACATAGCTTAAATAAAAAGCAAAATGTGGTAGCAACCGCACATAGTCACATTGAAGTTTAAAGCAGATCATGAGAAAAACACACAGGCATCCCACCTTACTACTCGCCGAGAAGACCCCACGCAGACGTAGCATGATTCAACGCAGCCAGGAAATAAATTTCGTGAGCAAGGGCGCAGTGTTAAGGATTCTCCAACCAAAATGCTGGCTAGCATAAACTTTTTTCTATCACTGGATTCATTTTAGATGCAAATTTGATATGACTATAGTAAGCAAAATGGTCATAAATTACTGCATGTAGAATTTTACTAACCCTCATTCACATTGATATAATTTACACCTGCTTGAGATTCCACCTGCTTGAGATTATAATCGATTTATTCATTTGCAACTAGGAAGTGTACCACCTAACATTAGGTTCCCTTATAGGTATCCATATTCCAAGAAGACTAAGATTGAGCGTATGATCCAAAAAATGTTAGAGACCAACATCATTCAACCTAGAAAAAGTTCTTTCTCTTCACTATTGGTGATGGTTATGAAAAAATATTGTTCATGGCGTATGTGTCTAGATCATATACAAATCAAAAAATGACCATCAAAAATAAGTTTCCTATTCCTTTCATTCATGAATTATTAGATGAATTGTGTGGAAAAAATTTCTTTACTAACTTGGATCTTTGGTTCGGATATCATCAAATGAGAATCACTTAGGAAGACATTGCAAAAACATATTTCATAACAGATGAAGGTAATTATGAGTTTTTTTTTATGACATTTGGACTTACTAATCCACCTTCAACAATTCAAAGCTTAATGAATTGTATTTTCAATCCCTTCCTTAGAAAAATTGTTTTTATTTTATTTTTTATGACATAGTAATGTTGAAATTTTGTTCAATATTGAGAACGGGGATGAATCAACTTTGCTTCTTTTTCACAATTCCAATTTTTTATTTATTAAAACTATTAACCATAACAATTGATCAACAAGAAAGTACAATACAACGAATTTTAAATGTAACAATCATAAAATTTATATTTATTTTACAAGCTAAAACTTGTAGGAGACACCAATCTCCCTTATTTTGAGAACCTACTCAAGGAGACACCAATACCTTGTTTTCAAGTATCAAACTGAGGAATTTACAACTCCCTGTAGATTAGGCTCCAACCTGTAGAGGAATCGAGTACTCTATTTTCAAGAAACAAGTTGAGGAAGATGCAACTCCCTATTTTGTAGGCTCCCACCTGTAGAGGACTCTAAACCTCCCTTGTCCTCCCTTACACCCTCACTTCATGTGTATGTTTCTGGTTTCAAATTCTTTCTTGGACTCTACTTTTGTTTAGATCTTCTGAGTTAGCTCACACAGACACTTCTTCTTCACCATAATTGTATGTTTATATAGTCTCCCAAATGGTGTATGATGTTGAAAACACGTGTCTCTTTGTAAAACAAAAAATGAACCAATATGCCTTTTCATTTTATTAATAAAACAACAATAACATTGTCATTTTCATTTAGAACAATTTTTCTCCTTTGTTTATTACTTTATGTAAAAATCTATTCAATTACATTTTGTAACCTCATTTTCTTTGTCTTCATATTTATATTGATCATTTCCTTTATCCTTTATGATTCGATCATAGACATGGATCAACTCCTCTATCTCGATCCCATTTTTTACTTTAATCTTAGTCCTCCAATAGTTGATATTTCAAGATTAGCGCTCTGGTTTCCTTCCTATATTTTCATGGTGGATATGTGATAATATCATGGCTTCTTTTCCCATAGGATGAGGCATTATGATAAATTGTTGAAGAGACAAGTGAAAATTCTATTCCAACTCTATCCCGAAGGACCTTCTCAAGTGACCCCATAATATAACAAGGAGTTATAATAGTTAGTGCTTTACCTTGATGCAATATCAAAATATTATGCATGAATTGGTAACATATGGGAATGAATATACAAATATGAATTAGAAACACTGCTAAAAAACCACTGTGCAAATATGAATTTCATATGCATAAAAGACTAATGTTGGGTATGAATCTACAAATTCCAAACTATAATACACTGGTGGATTAATGTGAAAAGGAATGACATGCATACATTAGCAGTCTTTGGAAAATTCAATGATCCAGGAAACACAACATGTTTGTAGTGCTTCCATAAGAATAACCTTAACCCTCATACAAGCATCGATGATTTTAAGGATGGAAATTTATTTTAAAATGTAGAAACCTTGGCGAATCTTAATAATCCTTCATATGCCAACTATACAATGTTTGGTGATATTTTTGTAAAATATTCAAATTTCTAACGATTTTATATAATTTGTATAAAATTTTGGCGACTTTTAAGGTAAACTAATTTTATCCTATAGAATTTGGGTAAATTATTTTTAGAATAGTGAATTTTTTTTGGGAAAAACCTTGGAAAATTAGCCCATGAGAGAAATTTAACCCCTAAAATCTTCCCTACATACAAGGTTTGAGAATCTAAAGGTTTCA
>ML787270.1:280728-300649 GCA_009831015.1 Picea engelmannii
TTCTATTTATAAGCATGCATTCATCATTGTAATTTATCATTATCCATGATTTAAATTCACCATTAATATATATATATATATATATATATATATATATATAGGATAATGAGAGATTAAGGTGATGACAAACATGCATATGGGAAAAGTAAATGTATTACATAAAAGAATAATGAGGAGTTAAGGGGATGGATGGTGATTTAGTAATGTGAATTGGACATGTAAAAGGGAGATGGATACTGGAAGATCAAGGTAATGGAGGATAGTTTAATAAAGTAGACATGGATAATGAGAGGATAATGGTCTGAGTTTTTTTTTGTTTTGTTTTGTTCTTTTTTAAATTTCATTTGTTAAGGTCACACTAAATTCCCCCCCCCTTTTTCTAGAAAAGTCTTAGGCTTAGGGCCTAGATTCTGATCTAGGAGATGATTGGTTAGGGGAATTGCTTAAGGTTTTATTCAGGTGCTGATGACTTAGGGATAATTAGGCTGACTCCTTCAACCACCTTATTGTGACCAGGTGGTGGCAGGGCTGCTGTCCACCCCTCTCTCTCAACCTCTCTGCAAATCGTGTGTGGCCCCTTTACTCCATATGTGAGTCTGGTCGGCAAGCTATCGTCAGCCTGAATCAACAATAATCATGTCAGAAATGTCAACAAAAAATCATCAAATCGAATGAAACATCATAGTAAACATATCACCCAAAAGCACACTCCCTGACTCAGTCCGGAGTCCAAGGGGGTTCTACCGATGTCTCTGCATCCTCAAGGTCAAAAACCCTGCACACTCAATAAAACTGAGTCAATAGCACCTGTCTACATCAAATAGTAACACAACATGTCATCTGTCAATCGCATCATACTCAAGTATAAATGGTCTAACATCATAAAAGTCCAGATCACTTGCGAGCAAGTGTCCTCAAATAATAAGTGTTCTCAGTGCGCCAGAGCGGGATGTTACATAGGAGGACTTGATGGAGCAGTCAAGTTATTGTGCTATGCGGAAATCCATTTCTATCCAGGCTCTATGTATTGAGGTTGACAATGGTAAGAGGTTAATTGTTCCAAATAAGATGTAAATCATTGCTAAGAAAATAAAATTTTCCACACTCAGATATTTCGCAAAAATAAGGTTCATAAGTTTCATAAATTTTATTTCCTATTGGAGGTGTGCTTACAGAACATTCAAAATCCAGAATATATATCTGAAATTTTAGTTACACTTTCATGTTGTATTCGGAATTTGCTATAATTCTCTCATAGTCATAATTGTATCGCTTAAGATTTTGTATCGCATGTAACTTGGTTGCTTTTATTGTAATAAATCATGGAATGGGAAATTTCTTTGGTTTGGCTTGAATTCAAGTCCAGGGAATAACCCATAATCTTGTTGGGAAATAAATATAACAAGTGCTTAAACACTTCTAAGTCCATGAATAATAATACGAAGGTTAAATGAGCAATAACGTGTTAAAGAAAATAGGTAATTAGGCATCTTACGTACTTATCCTTGCAATCGGTTCAACCTTGAAACATTTTCTGATAAGTTGGGATCCTCTAATAATAAAATTTGTAGGGATACAATATAAAATCATAGAGATTCGTTGGAGTACAAGAAAATGTGTTATGGTACAAGGAGGTTTGTAGTCGCTGGTGTGAACATAAATGTTGTCTGGTTTAAGGGAAAACACATTCACTCAATAACTAAATGAAAGACTAGGTAGTCAACCAATCGAATTTTTCTTGGAGTTACAGGCCCAACGCCAGAAATTGTGGGCAAGCCACAGTCATCCCAGGCAAAACGTGGGCGTTTTGTCAGCAGACACAGGCCAACAATTAAGCAGCCCGACCGTGGACAATTCGACAATTTAATCAAAATTTTAAAACAAAAAGCTGGGGCGTCATCTGTCATACACCAGTCAATAAATAGAGGGTAAAAATCAGAGTCAAAGTAGAGGTGCTCAGGCACAAAAATTTACAGCAACCGTTAAGATGAACATAGCTTAAATAAAAAGCAAAATGTGGTAGCAACCGCACATAGTCACATTGAAGTTTAAAGCAGATCATGAGAAAAACACACAGGCATCCCACCTTACTACTCATCGAGAAGACCCCACGCAGACGTAGCATGATTCAACGCAGCCAGGAAATAAATTTCGTGAGCAAGGGCGCAGTGTTAAGGATTCTCCAACCAAAATACTGGCTAGCATAGACTTTTTGCTATCACTAGATTCATTTTAGATGCAAATTTGATATGACTACAGTAAGAAAAATGGTCATAAATTACTGCATGTATAATTTCACTAACCCTCATTCACATTGATATAATTTACAGTAAATAAACTCTCATCCGTGGCATCATTCACAGGCTATTATTATGCATCAAGCATAAAACCAAGCAGAGGAATCCTTTTCATCTGTTACATTTTTCACATATCTACCAATGCTGGAGTAATAAAACAGTCAATCCAACAATAAATAACCACATATTAAAGTTAATTATTTTTTACTCAAACACACGCTGATCTAAATCATCAATCCTATAACATTCTAGTATTCAAACAAGAAGCATACCATTTCATGTTTTCCTGCTCTGAGTGTCATCCGCACGCTCCATGCCGCTCTGGCTCGCCGATCATCGAGACTACACTAGTACCTCCCAACCAACAGTAGGGTTATTCTGCTTCCCCCTTATCCCCCCGAGCCGTAAAGGGGCCACACACTATCCAGATGGTAGGTCTAGCTCCTAGCTCACCTCGCAAGGCCGAGCTACCACTCCTATCCGAGATGGGAAATCCCAACTCCCCACAAGTAATTAGTAAAGTCATAATTCTGGCAGCATAACGTTATGCTAATAGTCAATTCCCTTATTCCTTATTCCCCCTCTCTTTTATAGAGTTTTAGAACTTCCCACTTTCCCCAAATTTCATTTAATTTAAGCTTTAATAAAATCTTCTAAAAAATTATCTTTCGTACAAGTGTCATTCATCCCCCATGTTTCTCCATTAACTAATTTCTTTGATTTATTAAATTGTCTTATTTCCCTCACCCACCTAGAGTTACTCCTAGGTGTCCCTAGATTCCCTTACAAGTTTTAAATACTTTCCCTAAAATGGTGTTGCTAATTTGGTTCAATTTAGAAGGTTCTTTATTGCAGATTTGTTACTAAGTTGACCTTGCTTTTTACTATAAGTTCCTTTCTTTCCCTTATTATGTTTCCTCCATTCCTTAGTTTCCTAATTTTTATTATTCCCTTCTTTCCCTTTTTATTAGAGCCAAAAATGACAGTTGTGCAAATTAACCTCCTTTCATTTTTATTAATAATTTAATATCTTTTACACTTTCACAAGTTAAACAATTTAATTCTTCCTTACAATTTTAAATCCACTGATTTTAAATTAAATTCTTACTCTCCTCGTTTGACCACAAAATTTTATGAAGATTAAAACTATTACTTAAGTGGTTTTCAGTTTAAATTTTTATTTTTATTATATATATATTATAGGGTATTTTTTTCTTAAGGTTAGACAAAATTTTACCCCTAAAGAAGTTTTAGACTTAGGACTTAGACTTTGAACTGGGGGACATTTAATTAGGGAAGTTGTTTAAGAATTTATTAATGTGTTAAATGTCTCAGGGCCATCCAGGTCTGTTTCTTCATCATCATCAATGCGACGTGCCCTTCAGGACACACTACGTGCTCCAAGGGTGCCACTCGCCTCTAGTGTTTTTTTTTTCTTTTTTCTTTTTTGCATGACGTGACCTTTAGGATGCACCACATGCTCCAAGGATGTCACTCACCTCTTGTGTTTCTTTTGTGCGATGTTCCCTTTAGGATGCACCACGCGCTCCAAGGGTGCCAGTCGCCTCTTGACTGATTGGTAGACATCAATAACCCCTGGAGTCAACACTCCACCAAGTGAACTTATGGGAGACTAAGGGATTCTAAGGAATAAGGTCCACAGCTTATTGCGTGCCCCTTAGAGTCATCACGAGCGACTGTCACAGTATTCCCTCGCAACATCGTGGATCCTCTCGAACTAGGTAATTGTTAACCTACAGTTCGAGCCATGGTGGGAGTTCTAGTAGGATGTGGCAAGGTTGTTGTCCACCTCTCTCCCTCAACCTCTCTGGTAGTCATGTGTGACCCCTTTACTCCATATGTGAGTCTGGTCGGCAAGCTATCATCAGCCTTCATCATCAACAAATCATGTTAGAACATGTCCACATCATATCATCTAATCAAACATACTAAAATCACAATAAAACATTCAAACCCCAATAGCACACTCCCTGACTCGATCCGGAGTCCAAGGGGTTCTGTTGATGCCTCTGCATCCTCAAGGTCCAAAACCCTGCACACTCAATAAAACCGAGTCAATAGCACATGTCTATGTCAATGCAGTAAACATCATGCCATCTATCATAACACATCATAATCAAGGAAACAAGTTTTAATGTCATAATAGCCCAGATCACTTGCGAGCAAGTGTCATGAAAGAATAAGTTTCTCAGTGCGCTAGAGTGGGATGTTACATAATTTTGTTTTTTTTGTAGGTTTGAATTTCATGTATGAAGTGATCTACCTTAAAGCGATGTCTTAGAGACCATAATTTTGGAGTTAAATGTCTTAGTTTTTGTTATCATCCTAAAATGGATGTGGAACTTATGTATTTTACAGTGTAACTATTCAGACTTTGATTATATATATATTTCATAATTTTGGAATTCGAAATAACAATTATTGTCTCTTATTTGATTTCTCAAAGTAATGGAAAAAAATGGAAAAGTTAACTAGTAAAATGGAAATGTTTTGTATATTCTCCTTTTTATAATGAATTAAATTAAGAATCAAACTATTAAACACTTTTCTTATATGTATTAATTTAAATATTTCATTTTATGTGTAGTGTCAAAAATACGATTCTATTGTCAAAAAGTGGCAAAGCTAACTAGTAATGAACGTTTTGTGTATTCTCCTTTTTACAATGCATTAAATTAAGAATCAAACTCTTAAATACTTTTCTGCTAAGTATTAATTTAGATGTTTCATTTTATGTTCACTGTGTACTATCAAAAATATGATTCTATTGTCAAAAAGTGGTAAAGTTAACTAGTAATGAACTAATGTTGTGTATATATTCTCCTTTTTACAATGCATTAAATTAAGTATCAAACTCTTAAATACTTTTTTTAATTTAAATGTTTCATTTTATGTTCATTTTGGACTGTCAAAAATATGATTCTATTGACATATCATCAAATAATTTTGACAGAATAATTTTAGCAGATTCTAGTTACTAATGAAAAACATAATTCTATTTTTCTAGGAGATTAGGAGATTTTAGAAGATTCTATTTTATTTTTTTCTAGTTACTAATGATTCTGTTGGTTACATAGATGCATTTAACCAATAAAAAAAATTAAAGGAAAAACTATTTAGGAAAGAAATGCACATGAGATATGCTAAATAAATTGCCACTTAAAGAAGACAATGTTCTCAAATCAAGGATAAAAGAGATGTTCAAATTACAATAATTAGGTAGAAGAGATATCCAAATTAATTATAGGTAATGTTTATACAATAAAATCTTGAGATAGAAGAGATGTTCAACTCTTTTTGGGTTTGTATGTTAACGATAAAATAAAATTCTCAAAATGATGTGACAATAAAATAAAACCTTAAAATGGAAGAGATTCAAACTCCTCATTAATTTTATTTTTAGCTTCAATATATGTATATTAGAAAATGTAGTCATTAAAAAAATACTAAAGCTATAAGAGATATTCACCTAAAGGTTCATATACCCTTAATAAATTAAAATCCAAAGAGACGTCAATGCTCCCAAATCAAGGATAAAAGAGATGTTCAAATGACAATAATTAAGTAGAAGAGATATCCAAATTAATTATACGTAATGTTCATACAATAAAATCTTGAGATAGAAGAGATGTTAACTCTTTTTTGGTTTGTGTGTTAACGATAAAATAAAATGTTCAAAATATTCAAAATAAAAAGATGTTCAATTCAACTTTAATTTATATAATGCTCGTAAAATAAAATAAAAATAGGTTAACGATAAAATAAAATGCTCAAAATGATGTGACAATAAAATAAAACCTTAAAATGGAAGAGATTCAAACTCTTCTTTAATTTTATCTTTAGCTTTAGTATATGTATATTAGAAAATGTAGTCATTAAAAAAATGCTAAAGCTATAAGAAATATTCACCTAAAGGTGCATATACCCTTAATAAAATAAAATCCAAAGAGAAGTCAATGCTCTCAAATGAAGGATAAAATAGATGTTCATATTAAAATAATTAGGTAGAAGAGATATCCAAATTAATTATAGGTAATGTTTATACAATAAAATCTTCAGATAGAAGAGATGTTCAACTCTTTTTTGGTTTGTGTGTTAACGATAAAATAAAATTCTCAAAATATTCAAAATTAAAAAAGATGTTCAATTCAAGTTTAATTTATATAATGCTCTTAAAATAAAATAAAAATCGGAATGAGTTAAAAATTGAAAAAAATCTTGTTGAAAATTTGAAAAATTAAAGGAAAAACTATTTAGGAAAGAAATGCACATGATTTCTGCTAAATAAATTGGTTTACATAGATGCACTTAACTAATAAAAACTAGTAAAGGAAAAAGTAAAGGAAAGATAGGCATATGAGATCATAGATACAAATGCATAGAATGTGAACTATTATTTAAATATATTTAAGAACATGCAAACTCAATAGGTTTAAATATATTTAAGAATATGCAAACTCAATAGATGAACAAGAAAAAAGTGAATTGTCAAACATACAATTTGTACCATTGCATATCTATTTAAGAATATATGATAATAGACAACATGTTAAACCATGCAAAACTTATTTGAGAATATATTATGGTAGTTGAAAACAATTTAAACCATGTAAAGCCTATGCTGGTATGAATTGTACTAAAATGAAGAAATTTTCATGATCTACCAATTTACTTTCAGAAAATATGTGTTTGATTTTGGAATAAGGTAACCAATGTGGAATTCAAAGGAGGAGGTATGCATTCAAGCATTGTGTTTTAGACATGCCAAGGAACAATATACCCCTTGTACAACTCAGATAGCATGTATGAAAGAGAATTGCATTAGGAAAACGAAGAGATGATAAAAGAGATGTTCAATTATTTTCTAGTTTGTGTGTTAACGATAAAATAAAATGGTCAAAATGATGTGACAATAAAATAAAACCTTAAAATGGAAGAGATTCAAACTCTTCTTTAATTTTATATTTAGCTTTAGTATATGTATATTAGAAAATGTAGTCATTAAAAAAATGCTAAAGCTATAAGATATATTCAGCTAAAGGTTCATATACACTTAATAAAATAAAATCCAAAGAGAAGTCAATGCTCTCAAATCAAGGATAAAATAGATGTTCAAATTACAATAATTAGGTAGAAGAAATATCCAAATTAATTATAGGTAATGTTTATACAATAAAATCTTGAGATAGAAGAGATGTTCAACTCTTTTTTGGTTTGTGTGTTAACGATAAAATAAAATGATCAAAATATTAAAAATAAAAAAGATGTTCAATTCAACATTAATTTATATAATGCTCGAAAAATAAAATAAACATCGGAATGAGTTAAAATTTGAAACAAAATATTATTACAATAGAAAATAAAATGGTTGAAAAACACAATAGAAAATATTATTGGTGTAATGGTTGAAAAACACAGATAAAATATGGTTGAACCATATTTTATCTGTGTTTTCTAAGAATGATATGGAGTTTTTTATACATGTACCCCTTTTATAAATATCATATTTGGAAATAGGTTTGAAGATAGTCAAAACAAGTCATCAAAATCGCGAATGTACTTTCAATGAAAATTAAATTTTTTTGGAATGTACACATGTGCCACTTGTTTAAAAACACTATAATGGTATTCCATCTTCAATTATCCATTCATGATTGACTTTGGACATTTTCCATTTTCTAACTTTGTTTTTATTATTATTAAACTTCTACTAACTTTATGCACTGTAACAGCCTGTTTCCCCTAGTCTATAAAAATAGCTATATTGGCCAAGAACTATGGTAGACTCAAAGATGTGAATGTGTGATTTTGAATGGACCTTAGTATAAAAGGTCGACGAATGTAAATAATGTTATGAATATATGTTGCAGGACTGTTGGGGGGGGGATGTGTTTAAAAGAGATCACGATGGCTGATGAAAGGTGGTGGAAGGCACCTAGAATGGTGGCGTTAACTTCCAGTGAAACCAATACCGTATTTGTTCTTCACTGGCCCGAAGATCAAGAGTGGCTCGCTGGCCCCAAAATGAATTACTTGCCAGGTTGGTAGGTGAAGAGGCTCCTCATGAGTTAATGAGGGATGGGGGTGAACCACCCATCCATGGAAGCCTTAGACCTGACCACCGCGGGGAAGTTTGTGCCACACGCAACCTCGTCGGAAAAGAAAAGGCATGAAAGAGGTGTGGCAGAGGGCAGTCGCGACAGAGATCACAAGAAGGGAGAAATCAGAAGGACTCTGGAAAAATATACAGAGTGATTGATAAGAAGAGAAGAAGGAGAGTAACCTTCATTCTTGACTTCTGACAAATAGAGATTCAGTCTCACATCATCGTGGTCTAAGCTCAGGGGTCGCTAGTGGTAAATCCATTCGGAATCACTGAGCCTACGGTTGGGTGGAAACAAGTACCCCTCTCAGCAGTTGCATCAAACCTAGTGTTTTTCCAATAACTATTATATCTCGTATCTTGAAATTAATATTTTGACATGTATGTTCATGGTTTGTGCAATTATGAATGGTTTCAGTATAACACTGTATGTATGGTGTTTTGATCAGAAATGGTGGTTGTATGNTATATATATATATATAATTATATTTTGAATGGATTCAATTTTCAAGTCTATTCTCGAGAAATTTATTCCCTTATTTGTCTCAAGTAATGCCCTGGATAGATCTCCCCACAGGGACTCCCTTTTGAAGTTTTATCCAAGGATATGCTGGAGGATTTTATGGAATAAGTCTTAAAAACCCTGCACGAGAGAAAATGGTCCTCTTAGACTTCGACATTTCGGTATTTCATCACCCGGGGTACTTAACTGCGAATTTCCTTCCACTCACAAGTCCCGAAGTCCCGACATGAGAAATATCAAAATGATAGCGTGTAGCTAAATCCTGATATTTCAGTATTTCGACATCTGGAATACCCAAGGTTGAATTCCCTTGTAATCACAAGTCCCGAAGTCCCGACATGTGAAATCCTGAAATGATAACGTGTAGCTAAATCCTGATATTTCGGCATTTCAGCATCTGGAATACTCAATGGAGAATTCCCTTGTACTCACAAGTCTCTAAATGCAAAATCCCGAAATGATAACGTGTAGCTAAATCCCGATATTTCAATATTTTGGCATCCTGAAAACCCAAGTGTGAATTCCCTTGCACTCACAAGTCCCGAAGTCCCGACATGTGAAATACCAAAATGATAGGGTGTAGCTAAATCCTGATATTTCGGTATTTCGGCATCTAGAATACCCAAGGAAGAATTCCCTTGTACTCACAAGTCCCGAAGTCCCAACATGCGAAATCCTAAAATGATAGCATGTAGCTAAATGCTGATATTTTGATATTTCGGCATCCAGAATACCTAAGTGTGAATTCCCTTGTACTCACAAGTCCTGATGGAGGAAACCCATAAATAGTGGAGCATGTTTAGAGTTTGGTATTTTGGAATTTCAACTTTTGGGAAACCCAGGTGCGATACCTCCTATCGTCGCACATCCCGAAATCATGATGGAGGAAACCCCTAAATAGTGGAGCATGTTTAGAGTTTGGTGTTTCGGAGTTTCGGCTCCCAGGAAACCCAGGTGTCGGACCTCTTGTCGTCGTACATCCTGAAATCCCGATGGAGGAAACCTTGAAATAGTGGAGCATGTTTAGAGTTTCATGTTTCAGAATTTTAGCTCCCGGGAAACCCAGGTGCGAGACCTCCCGTCATCGCCCACCCTGAAATCCCAATGGAGGAAACCCCGAAATAGTGGAGCACATTGAGAGTTTGGTGTTTCAGAGTTTCGGCTCCCGAGAAACCTAGGTGTGAGGCCTCCTGTCGTCACATATCACGAAAACCTAGTTTGCGAATTCCCAAAATAGCCTGAGCGATATATATATACATGTATGCAGGTTTTGGAGTTTCAGATCCTGGGAAACCCAGGTGTGAGACCTCCTATCATCGCACATCCTGAAATCTCGATGGTGGAAACTTCGAAGGGTAAAGTACCAAGATTATTCCAAGTTATTGTTAATCTCGATAAGCAGTTAGATCCATTTTGGGTTTCGACCCTTCGAAAGTCAAGAGAGCAAGGGATCGCTTGCCTCATGACTCCCTGTATCGTGATAGAAGAAGTGCCTTCTCGCTAAGGACTATGGGCATAGCCACGGTCATATGAGGGACCTTAAAGGGAAAGGAGGTTATGTACTAGGCTCCTTAGAATATTGGGGAGTGTTGTTCCTCGAGAATAAGGAAAGAAAGCCAAAAAATTTCTATCCCCATGGTGGGTGTGTTACAAATTGGTATCAGAGCATGGTTACAACACTTGGCCTACTTGGGCTCATGAACAAGTTGTGCAGAGACTCCATTCGGAGTACTGTTAAAAATGGAGTAACTCTTTATTTTGACCCCCTCAATTACAAAGTCTAAGTTAAGAATGAAAACTCCTATTGTGTGTGTACATGTGAAAAATATGAATTATGTACTAGTTTTAAATGACTATAAACATTGACTAACAACCAATGTCTTTTTTTTTTCTTTTGCACACAAGCGGAAGATCAACTGCGGGGAAATTGTAGATGTATAGAATGGTGACTCACCATGAAGTGGGGGAGGGCTCCCACAATAGAGACAAATATTCTGATGAAAGGAGGGTGGTAGGGACCCCTCTAGATCTAGTCGATACTGTGAGGAGCCTCATGGTCGAATTACAAAGATGCAAGGCTGACAATGAGAGGATGATGAAAGAACAAGAGAAACAAACAGAAATTAATGTAGTTTTACTGTAGAGCTTATCTGACCTACAAAGACAAATGCAGCATGAACCTGAGGTACATAAACATGGTCATATTAGTGGCCACACTGAGGGGAGCACCTCAAAAAAGGTCCATCCCAGAGGTAAAGGACAAGCGGCGGACGATTCCTCTAGGAAGGAAGCGAGCGGTTTAGAGGGATCTGCTAGAAGAAGAACTAGTTCTTATTCCCGAAGAAGACAGAAGAAGAGAAAGATTTCCAAGGGTCATCAATTCAAAGAATTCAGGAAGGCCAAACCACCCTCCTTCGACGGTGAAATAAAGAAGGGAGAGGAAGTAGAGGCCTGGCTGCTTGGACTAAAGAAGTATTTCAGAGTCCATGACTTCTAAAACAATTTGAAGGCCCGAGTGGCCACCTTTAACTTGAACAAAAAGGCTTCGATTTGGTGGGAAGACCTTAAGAATGTGAAAGGGGTTCACGAAGAGGACCTGTCCTGGGAACGTTTTGAGAAATACTTCTGGAAGAAGTATCTGTCAGAAAAATATTTCAACGAAAAGACTAAAGAATTCTATGAACTCAAACTGGGGAAACTCACTATAGAGGAATATGTCAGCAGATTCCTCGAGCTGCTGAGGTATGTACCTTATATAAAAGAAGAAAAGGCAAAGGTGCAATGTTTCATCAGTGGACTACCTAAGGACTATCAGAACAAAATTGAATTTGATGAGCCAAAGACCCTAAAAGGCACTATCCGAAAGGCAAGATATTGTCATGAATAGTTTGAACATGGGACAGAACCTCGTGAAGGTTGGAAACTGAAGAATAGTTCGGGATTTCAGAGAAAGGGGATTAAATCCCCAAGATTTAAGAACTATAAGAAGAACTCAAGGATGAGCTTCCCAGCCTAGTGTGTACACCAGTAAAACTTTCCCTCCTTGGACAGAAATAAAACTTCTGGATCTATACCAGTGAAGGTTGATAACACAAAGAGAGAACCTTTGCAATGTTGGGATTGCAGAGAAGAATATCTACTGAGAGACTATCCACACCGACAACAAAATAGTCGGAGAATTTGCAGCATCCAGGAAGCTACCACCATCAATGATGTGGCCAGAAGTGTGTCGCAAATTTATGCAGCCTTGGGTAATAACCAAGCCAACCATCAAGCTTCAGTGGTGGAAATAGAAGGTATGATTTTCGACCATCTAGTGTCTATTCTGATTGACCCTAGTTCAAATTTGAGTTATATATCCCTTAAGACTGTTGATAAGTGTAAAATGCAGCCACATAAACCTACCAAGCCATGGTTGGTACAGTTAGCCACTGGCACCAAAAGAAGGGTATCGGAGGTCATACCAGCCGACCAATTAATGTTGGGTAAATTCCCCACCCAAGCAACCCTTAACATATTACCCCTAGGATCGTATGATCTGTTGATTGGTATCGACTGGCTAGCTTCCCATAAAGATAGATTGGACTGTTACCATAAAACCTTAGAATGTGTAAGTAAATAAGTAAAAAGGAGAACCCTTCAAGGGATCCGAAAACCTGTCTCGGTGAGACAAATATCATCTCTACAAATGAGAAGGTATTTCCCAAAAGGATGTCCCCTATATGCAATACACGTGTTGAAAACAATTGAAGGTGACAAACGAAGCCTCGAAGACCACCTTACCCTGAGAGAATACAAATATGTATTTTCGGAAGAGGTACCGGGTCTACCTCCGAGAAGGGACATTGACTTCTCGATAGAACTTGTACTAGGAGCAGTGCCAGTTTCGAGGACACCCTACCGAATGAGCACACCTGAACTAGTTGAAGGCAAATTGCAATTGAGAGAAATGATGGATAAGGGCTGTATCCGGCCCATCGTGTCTCCATGGGGAGCACCAGTCCTATTTTTGAAAAAGAAGGATAGTACCCTTAGACTCTGTATAGATTATAGACAACTCAATAAGCTAACCGTAAAGAACAAGTACCCCTTGCCCAGGATCGATGACCTGTTCAATCAATTAGGGGGTGCATATATTTTCTCAAAGATTGACTTGAGGTCAGGATACCATCAAGTCTGAATCAAGGGTGAAGACATCCATAAAACTTCCTTCGCGACAAGGTATGGTCACTATGAGTTTGTGGTAGTGTCATTTGAGTTAACCAATTCCCCTGCCACTTTCATGTGCTTGATGAACAATATACTCAGCAAATTCCTAGACATATTTGTGCTAGTTTTTATCGACGACATATTAATTTACACAAAGAATGGAGAAGAGCATGAAGAGCATGATCCAAGTGGATATCGGTGGCCACCCACCTTTTCCAAATGGCTCAAAACAACTTTCTGACAATTTTGGCAATTTACTATTTTTAACAGGTTTTAACTTCCGGGGAAATTTTGAGGGTCCAAATGAAGGTTTTTTCAAGATTGAGTTTCTCAATGATATCCAAAGGCATAATTTATACCCTAAAATGATTCTCCTTGACAATACCTTTCCAACGAGCTATCACACGCCTAAAATGGAGATCGTATGCAAAAGTTACGACCTCGGGAAGTTGATGTACTCACTTACCCAAACGGGGCCCACATGACTTTTGGTGCTTCATTTCCTAGGGTTAGGTTTTTGGATGTCTAGGAATTTTGGCATTCCCGTTTATTGTAAAAAGGCCTTCAGAGCCTCATTGTAATCATCTTCTTGCGAATGTGAGTAGCTGTCACATCTCTTCTCAGAGATAAGCTACCACCATTCTAGCGAGTCTTTCACTCTGTATTTTTACAGTCTCTGTACATTTCTTTCATTAATAGAAATCGTGTGTTACTGTATATCTATTTTTATGGTTTCATCTCTGATACATTTCTGTTATATTATTGAACATCTACGATATCTCTGTGCATTTCTTTATTATATCTTCGATCTCATTTCGTGCCGAAAATAATCCGCATCAGTGGTATCACAGCAGTATTTTTACAGTCTCTGTACATTTCTTTCATTAATAGAAATCGTGTGTTACTGTATATCTATTTTTATGGTTTCATCTCTGATACATTTATTTTATATTATTGAACATCTACGATATCTCTGTGCATTTCTTTATTATATCTTCGATCTCATTTCGTGCCGAAAATAATCCGCATCAGTGGTATCACAGCAGGCTGCTCTTGATCATTTTTTTCAGTGGATGTCCCCGACGAGGTCCGAGTATAGAAAGTTGGGTCTCGAGCTTGTCTCTCTTGAAGACAATCGTTGTTACACACCCAATAAACCCTCAATGGTGGAAGAAAAGAAAAACGATGGAGCAGACGATCCTATCAATCTGTTGCTTGAGAAAGCTCTCACACGACAGAGGGACGAAATGATGGAGAATTTTGCCCACATCCTTCAATGCCTGCTGATAGCATCAAGTGCATATTCATCAAGCGACCACTTTGGAGGCACCTTGCCTTTCAAGGTACAAGTTAATTTTGATATTCCTGTATTTGAAGGACAGATAGATGCAGAAGCCCTAGAAAAATGGTTAACTCTGCTAGAAGGTTATTCCTCTGTTCACAATTTTTTAGACAAAGAAAAGATCACCTTTGCACTCCTTAAAGCTCTCCCTCATGTCAAACATTGGTGGGAAACTTACTGGGAGAAAATTTCCACAGAGGAGTCTGGAATATATGGGGTCGATCCCACTTGGGATTTTTTTGTCGATGCGGTAAAAGAATAATATTACCCTGTTGGCAACTATGAGGACCAGTACATGAGATGGACCACACTGCGGAAAGAGAAGGCCCAAGCAGTTCTGGAGTTCACCAATACCTTCCATACCTTGTGCACCAAGCTGGGTATCAAAGACTCCGAGTGAAATTTGGTTCTGAAATACCATGGAGCTCTACACAGATACATCCAAACTGAAATGGATTTTCTGGACATCTCATCACTCGGTGCTTCTTATCGATATGTTATTAAAATTGAGCATAAATTTAAGTACCAGAACAAATGGAAATTCGGGTCTGCAAATCCACAACAACCAAAGTATGACAAAGACGGCCCTAACAAGCAGTCTCCTAAAAACCAGTCCAAGACACAAGAAAAGAAGGGTCATGGGAAGACAAAGAAGGACACTGGAAAATGGTGTGAGTTCCACAAAATCCCTTGAACAACAGCGATGAATGTTGCTCAAAACAATCACTGGTGGCCGAGATCAAAGACAAGGAGCCGAACCCTGATTCAAAATCTGATTTTGAAAATATTGGTAAAAGACAGATCATCGATGCAGACCCCACTGCTATTGTCACGATTACAACAATTCAACCAGAAGAACCAACAGATCCAAAAGAGGGGGAGCGTATTTTTCATTCACAGATGTGGGTGAAGGGGACCTCGCTACATTTTATTGTTGATAGTGGAAGCCAGAAGAATCTCATCTCAACAGAGGTCGTCAAACTGTTGGGATTGTCGACAACACCACACCCACAACCATACAACATCGAGTGGCTTCACCAAGGACGAGATCTTCGTGTCAGCCAGCAGTGTCAATTGTCATACGACATCCAACCCTTCAATGATGAGGTATTATGTGATGTTTCCCCACTGGATGTCTGTGATGTTCTCTTAGGCCAGACATATATGTGGAAACGCCATGCTATCTATGAGTCTCGACCCTGTAGTGTCATTATTACTCTTGGGGGTCATCTCTATAGGATACCAGAGGTAGTTCCAACTACTACCCCATCTAAACAGTGCTGCAAGGTAGTATCTGATACTACAAAATTCATCTTCTCCATAATCTGTTCAAAGAGTGAACAGAAGGATACTCCAACCACCATAGCTTCGGCCCAAGCACCTTCTATCCAACAGAAGCAGGTCGACAAGGTTGTAGCAAAGCACGAAGATTCCTTCTACACTTCATCCTCTCATGTAGCCTGACTTGTTGAACTGTCTCAACCTCAAAAGGTTCATGACAGACTTCCACAAACTGAGCAGCGCGACGTCTCCAACAAGACAAGCAGCTCACCAAGATGCAGATTCAACAAACGCCTTTCCTTCTCCCCTGGGAACTCAACGCAATGGAGAACATTGCTTCCTAAGGAGGGAGGATTGATCTAGGTGGATATCTATGGCCACTCACCTTTTCCAAATGGCTCAAAACAACTTTCTGGCAATTTTGGCAATTTACTATTTTTAGCAGGTTTTAACTTCCAGGGTCATTTTGAGGGTCCAAATGAAGGTTTTTCGAGATTGAGGTTCTCAATGATATCCAAAGGCATAATTTATCCCCTAGAATGAATCTCCTCGAAGATACCTTTACAACGAGCTATCACATGCCTAAAACGGAGATCGTATGCAAAAGTTACGACCTCGGGAAGTTGATGTACTCACTTACCCAAACGGGGCCCACATGACTTTTGGCACTTCATCTCCTAGCGTTAGGTTTTTGGATGTCTAGGATTTTTGGCATTCCCGTTTATTGTAAAAAGGCCTTTAGAGCCTCATTGTAATCATCTTCTTGCGAATGCGAGTAGCCGTCACATCTCTTCTTAGAGATAAGCTACCACCATTCTAGCGAGTCTTTCACTCTATATTTTTACAGTCTATGTACATTTCTTTCATTAATAGAAATCATGTGTTACTGTATATCTATTTTTATGGTTGCATCTCTGATACATTTCTGTTATATTATTGAACATCTGCGATATCTCTGTGCATTTCTTTATTATATCTTCGATCTCATTCCGTGTTGAAAATAATCTGGATCAGAGCATCTTAGACTTGTGCTGCAAGTGCTAAGAGAATATTAGCACTATGCCAAATTCAGCAAATGTGAATTCTTCCAGAAGAAAATACATTACTTAGGCCATGTCCTATATGAAGAAGGAGTAGCAGTAGACCGTGAAAAAATCAGGTCTATCATGGAATGGCCTACCCCAAAGGATGTTTCGGATATCAGATCCTTTATGGGATTAGCAGGATACTATAGGAGATTTATAAAAGGATTCTCCAAGATTGTTTGTCCAATCACTACCCTCCAGAAGAAGGGGACAAAATTCACATGGACACAAAAATGTGAAGAAAGATTTCAAACCCTGAAACATATACTGACCCATGCACCCGTGTTGAAGATCACCGATCTCGAAGCCGACTTCCTCGTGTGCACAAATGCCTATAAGGAAGGGCTTAGAGGAGTCCTTATGCAAGGAGGAAGTGTGGTCTGCTATGAATCCTAAAAATTGAATGAGCACGAAGTCAACTATGTGACCCATGATCTAGAGCTAGCTTCCATAGTGCATGCCTTGAAAATGTGGAGGCATTACCTCCTGGGAAGAAAATTTGTACTTATTAAAGACCACTATGGATTGCGATATCTATTTGACCAACTAAAACTGAATGCCAGACAAGCTAGGTGGATGGCCCTCCTCAGTGAGTTCGATTTTGAAATCAAAGATATTAAGGGAAAGGAAAATAGGGTGGCTGATGCCCTTAGAAGAAGCATGAAAACAATTCACCTGGCCGTGGTGAGCACCTACGAGATGGATGTCAAGGAAAGAGTAAAAAATGCACAAGAGACAGACACATTCTTCCAGACTGTGACCTCGTACCTACAACAAGAACCCATAAGGATAAAGTATGGAGGCTACCAGATGATGGAAGGAGGTCTGTTCACTTACCGAAGTAGATTGTATATCCTAGATTGTGACGAATTGAAGAGGTTCATACTCGATGAACTACATAAAATACCCTATTCTGGTCATCCAGGATACTAGAAAATGATCACGGCCACTAGGAAACAATTCTACTGGCCTAGGTTGAAGAAAGACATAGACGAGTACCTAGCCAAATGCATAGAATGCCAACAGGTAAAAGCATAACACAGACACCCAACAGGATTATTACAACCTCTACCAATCCTGGAATGGAAATGGGAAACCATCTCCATGGATTTCATCAATGGATTACCAACCTCAACCAAACAGAATGACGCCATCATGGTAGTGGTGGATAAATTGAGCAAGTCCTCTCATTTTATCCCCGTCAAGTCAAATTGTAAGGCAATAGACATCGCCAACGTATTCATGAAGGAGATATTTAGACTGCATGGTATGCCGAAAGAGATCATGTCTGACAGAGACACGAAATTTACTTCCATCTTTTGGAAATCACTAATGCCTGGTTTGGAGACCAAGTTACTATTTAGCACAGCCTATCACCCTCAAACTGATGGACAGACGGAAAGAGTGAAGCAAATACTAGAAGACATGCTAAGAATGCATGCAATCAACCCAAGAAGTGGGAAGACTACCTTCCACTGGTGGAGTTCGCCTACAACAACAGCTAGCAAGAATCCTTAAATATGAGTCCCTTCGAAGTCCTCTATGGTAGGCCATGCAAAACTCTTGTCAGTTGGAGTAATCCCGTAAACAAAATTTCTTTTGGACCTGGCATGTTGAAAGAAATGGAACAACAAGTGACTCAGATAAAACAAAACCTGAAGGTCGCTCAAAATCGACAGAAAAGTTACGTCGACCAAAAGAGAACTCTAAGAGAGTTCAATACGAGAGACCATGTATATCTCAGAGTAAGGCCCAAGAAGAGTTCCCTGAAAATGGGAGCTTGTGCCAAGTTGGCACCTCAGTATTGTGGACCCTTTGAGGTTCTAGATAGAGTGGGACCTGTAGCCTATATGCTAGCACTTCCTCCCACAGTAAAAGCACATAATGTTTTCCATGTTTCATTATTGAAGAAATATGTACATGATTCTAATCATATAATTGACTGGTCTGTGATCCAGGTGGAATCAGAGGGAGAATTCCTACCAAAACCTGAATGCATACTGGACAGAAAGGAAACCCCAGTCTGGAACCAAACCATTACAGAGGTCAAGGTGCAATGGAGACATTTTGGCCCAGATGAGGCTACATGGGAAATGGAGGATTCCATGAAACACGCATATTTGATTTTTTTTTACCTCTATACATACATGTCATATTGATAAATAGAACATCGAGGACAATGTTCCTTTAAGGGGGAGGGAATTGTAACACCCTGCTTCCCCCAATCTGTAAAAATAACTATTCTAGCCAAGAACTATGGTAGACTCAAAGATGTCAATGTGTGATTTTGAATGGACCTTAGTATAAAAGGTTGACGAATGTAAATAATGTTATGAATATATGTTGCAAGACTGCTAGGAGGGGGATGTGCTGAAAAGAGACCACGATGGCTAATGAAAGGTGGTGGAATGCACCTAGAATGGTGAAGTTAACTTCCACTGAAACTAATACCGTATTTGGTCTTCACTGGCCCGAAGATCAAGAGCAGCTCACTGGCCCCGAAATGAATTACTCGCCAGGTTGGTAGGTGAAGAGGCTCCTCATGAATTAATGAGCGATGGGGGTGAACCACCGATCCATGGATACCTCAGACTTGACCACCGCGGGGAATTTCATGCCACATGCAACCTCGTAGGAAAGGAAAAGGAAGGAAAGAGGTGTGGAAGAGGGAAGTCATGACAGAGATCGCAAGAGGGGAGAAATCGAAAGGACTCTGGAAAAATATACAGAGTGATTGATAAGAATAGAAGAAGGAGAGTAACCTTCATTCTCGACTTCTAACAAACAGAGACTCGGTCTCACAGCATCATGGTCTAATCTCGGGGATGGCTAGTGGTAAATCCATTCAGAATCACTAAGCCTACGGTTGGGTGGAAATGAGTACCCCTCTCAGCAGTTGCATCAAACCTGGTGTTTTTCCGATAAGTGTTATATCTCGTATCTTGAAATTAATATTCTGACATGTATGTTCATGGTTTGTGAAATTATGAATGGTTTCAGTATAAGACTGTCTGTATGGTGTTTTGATAAGAAATGATGGTTGTATGCTTATATTGGAAA
>ML787270.1:300676-322975 GCA_009831015.1 Picea engelmannii
TATATATATATATATATATATATATATGTAATTATATTTTGAACTATTCAGCTTTCAAGTCTGTTCTCAGGAAATTTATTCCCTTATTTGTCTCAAGTAATGCCCTGGATATATCTCTCCACAGGGACACCCTTTTGAAAGTTTATCCAAGGATCTACTAGAGGATTTTATGGTGTAAGTCTTAGAAACCCTGCACGAGAGAGAATGGTCCTCTTAGACTTCGAAATTTCGGTATCTCGGCATCCAGGGTACCGAAGTGAGAATTCCCTTGCACTCACAAGTCCCGAAGTCCCGACATGTGAAATCCCAAAATGATAGCGTGTAGCTAAATCCCGATATTTCGGTATTTCGGCATCCAAAATACCCAAGGGAGAATTCCCTTGTACTCACAAGTCCCGAAGTCTCGACATGCGAAATCCTGAAATGATAGCATGTAGCCAAATCCCAATATTTCGGTATTTCGGCATCTGGAATACCCAAGGGAGAATTCCCTTGTACTCACAAATCCTAAACTCCCGACATGCGAAATCCCAAAATGATAGCATGTAGCTAAATCCTAATATTTCAGTATTTTGGCATCTGGAATACCCAAGTGTGAATTCCTTTGCACTCACAAGTCCTGAAGTCCCAATATGCGAAATCCCAAAATGATAGCGTGTAGCTAAATCCTGATATTTCGGTATTTCGACATCTAGAATACCCAAGGGCGAATTCCCTTGTACTCACAACTCCCGAAATCCCGACATGAGAAATCCCGAAATGATAGTGTGTAGATAAATATCGATATTTCAGTATTTCGGCATCCAAAATACCTAAGTGTGAATTCCCTTGTACTCACAAGTCCGAAAGTCCCTATGGAGGAAACCCCAAAATAGTGGAGCATGTTTAGAGTTTGGTGTTTCAGAGTTTCGGCTCTTGGGAAACCCAGGTGAGAGACCTCCTTTCGTCACACATCCCGAAATCCTGATGGAGGAAACCCCGAAATAGTGTTGCATGTTTAGATTTTGGTGTTTCAGAGTTTCGACTCCCGGGAAACCTAGGTGCGGGACCTCTTGTTGTCGCACATCCCGAAATCCTGATAGAGGAAACCCTGAAATAGTGGAGCATGTATAGAGTTTGGTGTTTCAGAGTTTCGGCTACCAGGAAACCCAGGTGTGAGACCTCTTGTCATCGCACACCCCGAAATCCCGATGCAGGAAACCTCGAAATAGTGGAGCATGTTTAGATTTTGGTGTTTCGGAGTTTCGGCTCCCAGGAAACTTAGGTGCGAGGCCTCCTATCATCGCATATCCTGAAAATTCGGTTTGCAAATTCCCAAAATAGGCTAAGCGATATATATATACATGTATGCAGGTTTCAGAGTTTTGACTCCCGGGAAACCTAGGTGCAAGACCTCCTGTCATCGCACATCCAGAAATCCCGATGGTGGAAAACTTGAAGGGTAGAGTACCAAACTTATTCCGGGTTGTTGTTAATCTCGATAAGCGATTAAATCCATTTCAGGTTTCATCCCTTCGAAAGTCAAGAGAGAAAGGGATCGCTTCCCTCACGACTCCACATATCACGATAGCAGAAGTGCCTTCTCGGTAAGGACTGTGGGCATAACCATGGTCATATGAGGGACTTTAAAGGGAAAGAAGGGTCTGTGCTACGCTCCTTAGAATCTCGGGGAGTGTTGTCCCTCGAGAATAAGGAAAGAAAGCCAAAACTTTTCTAGCCCCGTCGTGGGTGTGTTACATGCGCGCTGCAGATACCAAATGACCATATTGAAAACTTGTGACATCTGACTGGTAGTTGTGAAAGTGAACATGAGTATCGGTTTGATGGGTTTCTTGAAAAAAATATCCTTGCAATACAATGGATCCTCTTTCATATATAAAACTGTTATCATCAAAATATTCTAATAGCCGCATCTTTTATTCCATGCATCACATCAAATAATATTTCAAGTTTTTAGTGTTGTCTATAGGTGCAACTAGGGAAAAAACATCTCCTACAGATAATTGGATATATTGGACAATAAATAATTTGTGTTAGATTATCACATAAGTACATCTACAAGTTATTTGAAAAAATTTAAACATAAAATATTTACCTTCTCTAACAAGATTAGAAACTCTATCGCCATCAACTGATACTATAGTTTCATTTGATTCCATCTCCTCTGAGTTTGCAAGTGCCATTTTCCCTTTTACATTAAGTTCAATATGTCTCCAAGATTTAACATATCCTGCATTTTTGTTCTTGCAAATATCTATGGATTATGTGACCTCTATGCAAACTGAAAAAAAACAAGAGTCATTTCTTCTATCAAATGCAAACCCATTTTGAAAACGTATTTTTTGGACTGAATGTATTTTTTGTGTCCCAGGTATTGTGATGGCATCATATGGGATTGACCTATTTACATCTTCGATTCCAACATACCAAAAAAACCTGCACAAGACAATAACCTGTTAACTTGAAATCTCTCAAGAAAATGATTGAAGATTGAATATAATTTTGAACATGTTCAAATTTATATATCCTGTGTACATACATGTAACATTTATATATAGACACACCTACACACATCTCTTGATGGATTATATTCATGGCTTAGCACCATTTTTCACCATTCAACAACTTGTTCAACATATTCAAATCGATCGGCATGAGGGTTCAATTGATACCTTCAAAGTGTTCATTTTATACATGCCCGTGCACCGTCGTGCTCTCCTTTTCCATGACTAGTCTCAAAAAAATTACAACAATGTGTAATGTTTAGTTTTTTATGAAGACGACATAACCAATAGAATGATCGTACCGATTTGAACTGACCTTCACATGCATCGGACCATATCCAATGTTGATCGAATCTGATTTCGCAGTCTTTCAATGAATCATAAAATTTATCAAAACAATGTTGTACATAATGTGTGTCATGTGCTTGATCATCACTTATATAAAAGTGATATTCTTTAATAACATGTCGATTTTCATTGGTTCTTTCTATGTTATCAAGACTTCATTGAGCATGTCTATATAGAACGTGGACAAATATCATGACTTGATCAGAATGATAATATTTTCTCTGTATTTCTTTTTGTGCAGCAAATGTGTAATTCTCTCCAAAATCAACTACAAACAATATTTTCCCTCCTAGAAACACTTCACGAGATTGTTTGAATTGTAGATCTTTCCATTGAGCTCTATGTTAATGATTGGTGTATTTATAGATTTCTTCCTCAAACTTCTTAAAAACATCTATCATGTAGATTTTATCTACCTTCAAATCAATCCTTTTGGAAATAACATTTGAAGAATGTGGAGGTGTGTTGCTCATATATTCATATCTCTTCCAATTGACTCTTATATTAGAAAATGATTGATCATTCATATCAATATGATACTTTGAATGAAACTTACTTAGATTTCCACAACGATCACATTTCTTTCCATCAACACATTTTTTTTTGTCAAACAAATCATCATCCTCTCTTTCACATAGAATTTCAGATATAAAAACATAGAATGTGGAAGGAGGAGGTGAACCTGGCCATAAAGTTTTACCAAAATCCAAAAAAGTGTCGTAATACAACTCAAATTCAACATGATAATGAAAAAAACAAGTGTCATAGATAGTGATGGGTCTAACAAACCATGGTTTTTGTTGCACAAATGTATTGATGGAAATTTTAACTTCTTTGTGCTCTTCTTTGAACTTAGTGAACAACTCTATTTGTGTCATTGACAATATATGTTTTGGATGTTCTTAATATTGTTTTCGTGCTATTATTTGTCACAACACATCCCTTGTATGTGGTGAAACATGAGATTCTTCCAACCAACAATTACGGGCCAATTCTTTAACATTTTCTAAAAGTCTATCTTTCTAGGGTTGTCTAGAAATCACTAGCCAATAGGCCAATTCATCATTTACATCTATTTGGAAACAAAATTTTCTATGTTTGTGCAATGGTTTTCTTGACATTCCCATCTTTTTTTCCATGTTTCGTGTCAAACGATATTTTATATTACTAGATAAAACAACTATTGTTTGTATCGCTCTACATGCAACATGGACATCTTCTTTTCAAGATTTTCCAAAATCGTTTAATACACTAGTTATATTGTTAAAGACATTCTGTTTCACCTTTGTATCCTTTGTTGACTTTTCAATACCGAATAATGATGTAGCTTCTTTTAACTTTTTTGAATTCATTAGACAAAGTAAAAGTTGAGCTTGTACTATTACTGATTCATCTTTGAAAAAAGTATTATACATATTATTTGTTCCATATCTTATATAATGCTTAGTTTTTTTCTTCCCAAATTTGATAGTATCAACATTTTATAATATTTCATCATCAATGTTGATAGATTATCCTTCATATTTCAATTTAAAGTTTATATTAAAAAACATAGCCCGAACACAAATTCACTAAATTATATATACTTGAGTGTTTATCTTGTATTATCTAAATTTATGTACATACCTATAGGTGATTCGTCTTCTGCTTCAATTTTCATTTCAATGTGTTCTTCGACATTATGAGAAAAATCTATTTATGTTTTTTGAAAAACATCTAATTGTAATTACAATCAATTATATTATTTACAATATTTTAAATTTGAATTTTTTACTTTCTGAATACAGTCCCAATGTGTGTCATGTGCTCGATCATCATATGTGCATGCATACCTGGTTGAACTTCTTCTTGTCGAAAATCTCTATTGACATTATCATCATTTCTTTCTTCAATATTTGCAGGTTCTTGTTTCTGTCCGATAAAGCTCTTTCCTTTGTTTGATTTGGCGAGTATCATCTCTAGTGCACTCGAATTTTCTCTTGCGCAAAGTTTTGTTTCCCATGAATTTTATAGTTATATGTAAAAGATATGTTCAACAAAGACTTCACCTTGAAAAAATCCTCAACATTTATCTTTCAACATATAAATTGTTATTCCAATAAAAACTTGAACAAACATCAATTACCTTATTCAACCAAAACCAAAAAAAATGATTTAAAACTTTGTTTAAGTGCTCTAGAAAACCATCATGTATCGATATCGATCCTCCGATTAAGCCTATGGAACAGAGAGAAGAAAAAAATAAAGAAAACAATACAACTGCAATCAGTAATTGAAATGCTTTGAAATCCCTATCCCCAAGATGATATCTGTCTGTCGATCCCATGAATTGTGTAAGATGTGTTAGGCTGAAAGCCTATTTATACAATTTGGCATGAAATGAAACGATACGACATGTCTTTTCATTTTTTTCTAATTGACGAAATTCGCTCAACAACCTTTCAGACGAAAGATGGTTTTTTCGGCCGAAAACCTTGGAAACCAATCAGTTTTGAGTGTTTTCGTTAGATTTTAGTCTTTCGGAAAAAAAAAAAAATATTTTGGTCGAAAGATTATTTTGGCCGAAAACATGAAATATCGACTGAAAACAAAACCAGAGAATTTCCCCAAGCTTACCAGAACTTCGAAGGTTGCGAACTCCTACAAATACTGAGAATTTGGTTTCAAAAATTAAACCATCATTTCCAAAATTGAATCTACTTTCAATTCTTATAATTTGTTTTCATTTTCTTTATTTTTATCAAATTTTATTTAGTTTTAAAAAAAATAAGAGTACATAATATTTTCATCATACATTATGATTCGTTCAAATGAAATATTGGTATCTCTAAAAATATACACTGGAAAATTTGGAAACAAATATATTCATAATCCTTAAACTATTCTTTTCAAAAGGGTATATTTAGATTTTAGTTTTAAGTAAAAATTAAAATAGATACAAGGTGTAGAAAAACATGTGTTTAAAATATGCAACATTTTCAACTTGGTCAACTTAAAAAAATTCTAGAAATTATAATATTCTTCTGTTAGATTCAAAATTATAGTCATAATAAAATAGAGTCTCTATAAATTGTTGCAGTGTATTTTGTTTCTTAAAAATATAAGTTTAATAATAGATACATTGTTGTAGAAAAAAGTAACTCATTATCATTCCTTTCATGTTTAAGGAACATACTTTTAAACAATTGTCAAACTGACATATCAAATCATGATAAAAACAAATTGAAAAATAGTCATTGGAAAGCTAACAAAATTCTTCACAAGTTTTGTTTTTACTGTAAAGTGAAATACTAAAAAAAAAAATACTTTTGTATGCAATAAGTTGAAAATATAGTTTGTTTTCTCATAAAACAAGCAAAAGTGTAACCCATCTTCATGATTTCACCTATGGGCTTGTCAATACCATATTCAACCCTTTTGACATTAATGATATACCAATATTCTGTCTCAATGAAAATACAATATTATAACTCTTTGAAATCAATTCCAACTCCATAACTCCATGTTCAAAATTTATCATATTGACCCTTATTTGACATCCATGCCAACATCGTAACTCCATGTCGAACATTTTCCCCCTTTGGCATTGATGGAAACAAAGTAAAAACCTCTTTTCAATCTTAATCGAGTTTTATTTTTTCTTCTCCCCCTTTGACATCAATGGAAAAAATGATGTTACTTTTATCCCCCTAAGCTTATAATCCTCCTATCTATGTAATCATTGTTGGGTTCCTTTTGTCAATTGGTTGACAAAAAATAGGACCCTTGATTTCTTAGTTGGACTAGTTAACCAACACAAAAAAATGGTTAGCATGTTAGTAGGTCTGAAAACAATGAAATCGATATTAAAGAAAAATAAAATGAAAAAAAGGAACATTAATTAAATAACTATCAATAAGAAATGCAAGAAATTGAACACAAAGAGTTGGTATCCAATATACACTAGTCTTCTCAATTTGAGAACACCAAGAGGATAATTGTCCCCTATTCCTCCTAAGGGGGGGGGGCATGAATCCTTCAAGGTAGATCTTATACTTTCCTATTCAAACTTGATAATGGTGAAGAAATGTATGGAAAGGAATCCCAAGAGGTGGAAAGGTTTCCCTTTGCTATACTTCCTCAAACAATTATTGAGAGAAAAAATGGTTTCACCAAGAAGATCTTAACAACATAACACTAAAATAAACTTCTTATTTTTTGCATACAATGTTCCTCTATTTATAGGAGGACATATAGATATTTTCCAAATAGCTTCAAATGTGAATGGGGAGGCCTTTGGAGGTACCTCCCATCCTTTCAGTGATCCCAAGGTAGCATTATAGGGTGATTTTGGGGTATGGGCGAGATTCACTTCATTCCACAAGTGGTTGAGGCCTAACCAAAATCATCAATGTGTTGTTTCTACATCCACGTGGGTTTCTTGAATTTAAATCATGTAGATTTATCACTATCTGCATTGTACAATTTGTTATCCCTCACGGATGTGCACATGCTGGCTTTGTTGAATGTGTTAAAAAATTCAAGATCTTTTTGCATAGTTTTTTTATTATCTTGCCAACCTGATTGTGATCCTCTTGTAGTTATTAGTTTTATGTTGTAATTTTATTGAATATTTCTTCATTTGTTGTTTGTATTTGTATGATCAATTTTTTTTTGATATAATATGGCCCCATATGTGTGTGGTTAGGAGAATAGGTATAGATGAAATACATAAATGTTTCTTTCAATTGAAATTTACATAAGAATAGAAGAGTTGGATTTGCTGGTAAGAGGGATGGTCAGAGTGGCACATCAGAGTAAAAGAGGATTTAAACTAATGCCAACATTCTCTAAAAATTTAAATGTAAAGTTGTGTACAAACAAAGCGGGCATTCCCCATGCTTGTGTCATGAAACCAGAAGAATATGATTGTAATTGAAAAATGTTGATGAAGTGGAGGTGTGCATCTCCCTTTGGGGTGTCAATAATGGAATACGACGGTTCCAAGAAATGAATTGGATATGGATATGCTACGCTCGGACGTATAAGTCCCAAATCCAGCAACTCCTTCAATTGTATTTTCAACTCCTGAAATTCTGGCATTGACATCCGATAAGCCTTTCTCCCTATCAGTTCAATTTCAGGTTCAAGTCTATTATAAATTCCAACTCTCTTTCACGCGGTAAACATGGAAAATATTTTGGAAATATGTCTGCAATCTCTTGTACTACATGAATTTTTTCTAATCCTTCTACCTCTCCCTTTTCATTTAGCACTAGGATTGCATATAGCTTGCATCCCTTGCAAATACCCTTATGTAGTTGTAGGGAAGAAATAAACCTCAAGGACACTATGTCGTTTCTTCCTACAATCACTATACTTCATCCCAAATCATCCATCAAAGTTAACCATTTCATCTTACAGTTAAGTATCATATCATGTGATTCCAACCAATTCATGCCTATCACTATCTCATAAGATCCTAAGATCATGAAGTATAGGTTGGAATTCATTACAAAATATCCCAAGTTAATGCTATAGTCTGTAACCTTTCCTCCAACGTTTTGTTTGGCATAGATTATTTTAGGGGCTAAATTTCTCAAATCGGCTAATTTTCCATGGTTTTTCCCGAAAAAGGATTCACCAATTTCCATTTTTTCTAAAATGACTCGCCCAAAGTCCATAGAATACTTTTTGTTTACCCTATAAATTGCCAAAATTTTATAGAAGCTATACAAAATCCTTATAAATTTGAATATTTTTACAAAACTATCCTCAAACATTTTACATTTTGCATATTAAGGACTAGTAATATTAGCCCACGTTTCTACATTTTAATATAAATTTCCATTCTTAAAATCATCCATGTTTGGCATTTGATGTCATTTCTACATATCTGAACATGTCCTTCTCGATAACCTTTACCTTAATTATCTTTAGCAATGAAATAGAAATAAATCTCTCTGTAGAACCTAGATCTATGAAGATACTAAAAGTTTGATCGACGATTGTACTTGATGTCTCGAGAAAAGTTGATTGATTCTCGGCCTGGAAGTTGTTCAGCACTGCATGTAGCCCATGGACCTTGCTGAAATCTACAACTGTAGTGGTTCCCTACCCATTTTGGCCTTCTAAATCGAACATTATCACTGCTAATATGGCTCTCCACATGTCCAACATCCAAAATTCGGTCCATTGCTCTTGTTCCTCGAAGTAGAAGATGTTAGCCTAGTAGTCTATGATCCTTGTTTATTTTGTTGAACATACCTAAAATGTTGTTGTTGTGGACGATGTAGTTCCTGCTACTGTTGTCCTGTGTAATTATTCCTCTGTTGAAGAGTCTTTCATCATGGTGTTGAGAACATAGGTCCTCTGGGTATATCCCGATGCCCATAATTCTATCTACCTGGTATATGATGATGTTGCGCTCCTGTCTAGTCAGTCTAGAAGGAGTCCTTCCCCACTGTTCAGATATTCCTCAACTATGAGAGCCTTCTGAACTTCATTGTGTAATTTCTGAGGCGTTAGGATCCTCAACTTCATACCAATGTTGAAGTTAAGGCCAAACACAAACTTGTTGACCTTTAACTTCTCTGTGTTTAGATATGGAGCATACCTAAGTAGCTCCATGAAACTATGCTCATGCTCTGACACTGTATGACCACCCTGTCATAAGGCGTTGAACTTGCTAAGATGATTCTCAATGAATTCCTTGGAGAAGTACCTCTCTCGAAACCGTTACCCCTTACATGTCTTTGATAGCCATTTTTAGTTGAGGTAGGAGTTTCTTCCACCATAGTATATCATTCCCCTTTAGCTAAAGGAACACCAAGCACCCTTTAATGTTGGAGGTGTAATGGAGAAGTGTGAACCACATCTCCATGTTCTCTAACCATTCCTCAACAAATAAGTTGTTTGTGGTAGCCATGAGGTCAAGAAACTTATCTTTCTCAAGTTCCCTATGCACACTGTTGATAATCACTAGAGGGAATTGTGAACCATCATTGGGCATAGATGTCCTACCCTCTTCTTGATAAACACAAATCAAATCCTCTCACATCCTTTGCAAGGATCTCATCATACCTACCACATCTCCCACAACAACTTTCTCCTGATCAGCAGTATGCTCATATCCCTGAGGGTTAGACCCCTCTAGCATGGATACACTCAAAGGAGGCATACCTTGTCCTCCCACACCATGACACCTACTCATCCTACATGCTATAACCATGATTATCAACATGGACAATTTCAAAATTTATTAGTGATATATCTATAATCATTTTATTTAACATAGTACAAGGCGTAATTGTCTAATGTCTCGGGGTTGAACCCACTCTAATACCATATGTAACTACCCCTTCATTATAAAATCAATGTAAGTGAGTACAATAGTGATAATTCTTTGATGCAGGAGCATCTCAAGCGAGCCAGCGCAGAGTCCGAAGACAGTTGGACAATCATCTGACACAAATTTTGAGAATGTTTTAGAACCTTAAATGAAACAATTAAATGAAGGCGCACTTGTATAATGTAAATGGACCTTGAGCGATTCACTCTTGTCCTTAGTAGATAGAAGAAATTTATGGTGGTTAATGCAAGCAAATAGAATTCAATTGTAGATTAGACAGTTTTAGAGCGCAAGAGGGAAACGGGATATAGACACCCTCATTGTGTATTGTAACATTAGTGTGAAGAGCATAGAGGAGAAGCAGAGAGCTGTGTCGCAGACTCCATGTACATAATTTCTGAATTAATACAAAGGGAGTTGTGATTCAAACTCATGGTGTTCATATATTCTTTGTGTGTGCATCTTTGAATGTTATGCTCATGAATGTTTTACTCTTTCTTTCATGCAATTGCTTTTATGCTAGGTATGAATGATTTCTTGTTGAATGTTCAAAATCTGAGAGGAAAGGGTAATGGAATGAGTTTCAATTGTTTCTATATCTGAGCAAGAGTTCCTGTAAGGAGTGCAGTTGAATTGTTCGCAAGGAGTGCGTTGACAAAGGGTTCAGGGGTTTGTCTCTGAAAGCTCCAGATAGATAGCTTTTGTTCTCATTTCCACAGACATGCAGTTAGGCACAGGAGCCATGCAAGGAGTGTGCAGGCCAAGGGAAGTCTCAGAATTGCGAACCTGAGTGAAGTATTGAGGGACTGTTGTTGCAGGTGTGCGCAGAGTCGAAGGATTTCAACACTTGAATGTGTTTGAAAGGTTGTCGCAAGGAGTGCGAGTAGGGATTTTCTGAAAGGCTCAAAGTTGGAAAAAGTTCAGAAGGATTTGAATCCTTTGAAGTGGTTGAAGGAAAGTGTAGCTACATCGGACCGCAGGAGGTTCTCAAAGGAAAAAGACGGACGGTTGGAATTCTCTGTGGAGAATCTGCAAAGTCCTGTGAGCCGTTAGATCTCACGGAGGAACAGGGTAGTTACAACGAGTGTTTCGAAAGGTTATAATCTCAAGAGGAGTAGGACTGTAGATCCAAGCCACAAGGGCCATTGGATCTGCAAGCAAATTCCTATTTCAGGATTTTGTAGGTGGAAGTCCCGTAAAATTTGCAACGAGAATCGTGATATCACGAAACGCGAAGTCCCGATGGTTAAAAGGACAGTGTGGGACTATAGGAATCAACAAGGCGAATAGGTGGTGCCCTATTGACATGGGAGTCAACCGTGTTGACCATTTCGGAGTTTCGTGAGTCGAAGTCAAGAAAACCTTGCATCATGACTCGCAAACTCGCAAAGTGCGAAGTCTCGAAATGAGAGAAAGAATAGCTATGGGGCCAATGCCGAGAAAACATGTTGGAGTCTGACACATCAGGATTTCGAGGAATATAGCATCGGGATATCGGGATTTGTGGAGCAGAGTTGCATGTCATCGCAACTCGTGTACTCGCGAAAGCCGAAAATCAGAGTCGATATTGGAGGTTCGAGATTTGGGGGTCATAGTGAGTAGGCGCTCGACCACAGGATTCGTGATACCATGAAGTCTGATTCCCCAAAGCGTGAGGGAGGAATCTCACGAGGTTTCACTATAGGTGCAGATTTACCGAAAGGGAAATAGAAGAGCGGTTGTTGAGATCTCTTCGGGCCAGTGAAGAAGAAGAATCCTGTTGGCGTGGACCTCCTGACCTACAGGTTGAGGAGGGTGGCTACGTGACCATTTGGTATCAGAGCTTAGAAAGGTTCTTTTCTTTCTATAGTAGAGAAAAAAATAATTCACCATGCCGCCAAGGAGAAGGGACAGGCAAACGACCGATCCACTAGAGGATAGGGAAATGCCGAGACGAAGAGATAGGCAGATGACTGATCCAGCCATGGAGAGAGAGATGCATGATTTAGGCGCCAGACTTGAGGACATGGAGACAACATAGAGACGCATAGTCATTGCTGGGGATCTTAGTGATTCTGAAAGTGAGATTGAGGATGAACATGAGGAAGAAGTTGCAGCTGAAGATGCAACAAACAAACGTTTGATTAGAGCTATTGCAAGAATGGGTGCAAGAGAGGAAATGGACATTCCAGTTTATGAGGGAAATCTAGATGCAGAGGAGATTCTAGACTGGATTAGAGATCTGGACACATACTTTGACTATGAATATGTCAAAGAGGACAAGAAGGTCAAGCATGCTGTCACAAGATTGAAGCGACATGCAACATTGTCGTGGGATGAACTATAAGCTGGCAGACATTGCAAAGCCAACCAGAAGATCAAAATATGGGACAAAATGATTGCAAATATGAAGGCGAAACTCATCCCCAGAGATTACTAGATTACTTTGTTCAGGAGGATGCAGAACCTGAGATAGAAGCTGATGATAGTGAAAGAATATACTGAAGAATTCTACAGGATGAACATCAGGGTAGTTCATTGGGAAAGCGATGATGAAAAGGTTGCCAAATACCTGAATGGCTTGAGGTATGACATTTAGGATGAGATGAGCATGGTAACCATCTGAACGGTGGAATATGCTTATCAGATGGATCTGAAAGCAGAAGAGAAGCTGAGCCGAAAGCAGGGTCAGAGAGGCCGAGGTAGAAGTCAGCCCAGAGGAAAATTAGTTGCCCAGGATAAATATTAGAAGCCCAAGGATGACTGGAAGAAACCTCAGACTCAAACTAAGATATGTGGAAGCTCACAGAGAGGACAACATACTGAGCAAAGAGGAGATTATTTTGATAATAATACTTTTCCTTGTACTAGATGTAGAGGAAGAGGAAGAGATGGAGTAATAACATGCTTCACATGTGGAAAGAATGGGCACAAGTCTTACAAGTGTCCAGACAAAAAGAAGGATAATGGAGAAACTCACATCACCAAATAACAAAGGCGATATATTGAGGCAAAAGATGTTGAAGGCAGGAGATCGCTAATGATGTGAAAATCTCTTTTGACACTAGAGAAGGAGGTGGAGAGTTCAGTCCAAAGAACCAGACTTTTTCGGACTACTTGCAAAACCAAGGATAGGGTATGCAAGGTCATTGTGGACAGTGGAAGCACGAATAATCTCGTTTCAAAAAAGATGGTAGAAAATATGGAGCTGGAGATGATTGATCATCCAAACCCATACAGAGTTTCGTGGCTACAAAAAGGACATCACGTAACTGTCACTAAACAATGTTTAGTTGAATTTAAGATAAGAGGATATAATGATAAGATATTATGTGATGTTATCCCTATGGATGTTTGTCATGTATTGCTGGGTCTACCATGGAAATATGACAGGAATGTGATTCATGATGGGAGAAGGAACACATACACCATAGAGAAGAATGGGAGGACTCACATGTTGCTTCCAATTAAAGATAGGGAGGTGAAAACGGAAGTAAGAAACATTGTACTTCTCATGAGTGGGAAGGAACTTCTTACCGAGGTTAAGAAGAAGGAAGAACCACAATTCATTGTGGTCAGGAAACCAAAGATTGTTTTGACCAGCACAAGAGTGGATGATTTACCAGAAGATATTCAGGAACTGCTAGAAGAGTTCATTGATATAGTAGTGGGCGAATTACCTCATTCGTTGCCACCGATCAGAAGTGTGAGTCATCACATTGATCTCATACCAGGAGCGAGTTTACCAAACAAGGCTGCATACAGATTGATGCCACAAGAGAATGAAGAAGTCAAAAGACAAGTCCAGGAGTTGTTGGACAAAGCTTTGGTCAGAGAAAGCTTGAGTCCATGTGTTGTTCCAACAGTACTCAGTCCGAAGAAAGACGGAGGTTGGAGGATGTGTCCTGACTCGAGGGTGATTAACAAGATAACCATAAAGTACATATTTCCATTGCCAAGGATGGATGATCTGATGGATTTCTTGAGTGGAGCAATGTATTTTTCAAAGATTGATTTGAAAAGCAGTTATCATCAAATCTGCATGAGAGAAGGTGATGAGTGGAAGACAACATTCAAAACTAACGAAGGATTGTATGAATGGCTTGTTATGTTGTTTGCCTTAACAAATGTGCCAAGTAACTTCATGAGGTTGATGAATGAAGTCCTGAGGGAGTTCATCGGAAAATTTTTCATTGTGTATTTAGATGACATACTAGTTTTTAGTAAAACAGTGGCAGACCATCTGAAGCATTTGGCTACAGTGATGCAGAGGTTACAGTAGGAGAAGCTGTTAATAAATATGAAGAAATCCTCATTCATGAAGATAGAGCTCATTTACTTGGGATTTGTTATTTCAGCAAATGAGTTGAGGATGGACCCAGATAAGGTGGAGGTAATCAAGAATTGGCCATCACCGAAGAATACCTTTGAGGTGAGAAGTTTTCACAGATTGGCTAGTTTCTACCAAAATTTCATTAGGAATTTCAGTGGAATTAGTGCACCGATGATGGACACCATGAAGAAAAGACATAAGTCCTTTCACTGGACTGAACAGACTGAAAAGATTTTTAATCTATTGAAGAGGAAGATTATGGAAAAACCAATTCTGGTGTTACTGGATTTCCGAAAGACATTTCAAGTGAAATGCGATGCAAGTGGGTTTGTGATAGCGGTAGTCTTGAGTCAAGATGACAGGCTGATAGCATACTTCATCGAGAAGCTGAATGAAGCGAATGTGAAATACTCCACTTATGCTATCATACAGGCATTGAAGAACTTGAGGCATTACTTGATCCCGAAGGAGTTTATCTTATACAGTGACAATCATGCACTGCAGTTTGTGAGTCAACAGGAAAATTTGAATCAGAGACATGTAAAATGGGTTGAATATATGCATAATTTCACTTTTGTGATTAAACATATTTCTGGTACTGCTAACAAAGTTGTTGATGCTTTGAGCAGGAAGTGTTTGCTATTGCAGGAGTTCAGAGTCAAAACGTTGGGTTTTGATGATCTCAGGAACATGTATAGAGATGATCCAGATTTTTAGGAGGCATATGAAGTAGCTCAGAATCCAATTCTCAGGGATAGAAGCTAGTGGATAGAATACATGATCCAGGAAGGATTACTGTTTAAAGGTAATCAACTGTGTGTTCTGAAATGCTCCATGAGGGAGAATTTGCTGAAGGAGAAACATAGTGGAGGATTAACAGGGCACTTTGGACACGACAAGACGTTCACAAAGTTGAATGATTCATATTTTTGGCCGAGAATGCAAGCAAACATCAAGAGATTCATGGACAGATGCAAAATTTGCCAACATTCGAAGGGAAGAAAATAGAATGCGGGGTTCTATCAACCATTGCCCATACCATAAACGTCGTGGGATGTAATTAGCATGCATTTCATATAGGGGTTGCCAAGAACAAAAAGAGGTTATGATTCAATCTTTGTGGTGGTGGATAGATTTTCCAAGATGGCACACTTCATTCCATGTCAGAAGACCAGTGACGCAACTCACATTGTGAATCTGTTTTTCAAAGAAGTCATTCGACTTCATGGCTTACCAAGGAGCATAGTTTTGGATTGAGACACTAAGTTTATAGGACACTTTTGGAGGACCTTATGGAAGAAGCTGGGAACTAACTTTTCATTTAGTTCGTCTTATCATCGTCAGACGAATGGACAGACAGAAGTGGTGAACATAAGTTTGGGAGACATGCTGAGAAGCTTGGTGACAGAACACCACAGCCAATGGGACAACATATTACCATAGGCAGAATTTGCTTATAACGACTCAGTTAATAGGAGCACAGGGCAGATTCCATTTCAGGTTGTCTATGGCATGCAGCTGAGAAGAATTTCTGAATTGAGGGATTCAGAATAGATTGCAACTAGGAGTGCTAGTGCAGAATATTTCGTAGAGGCAATGAAGGAACTTTAGAGCCAAGTGAAGGAGCGATTGCAGAATTCAAGCCAGAAATACAAGCGTAGAGCAGATCAACAAGAAGACAAATTCAGTTTGAGGTTGGTGATTTGATTCTGGCACATTTGAGAAAGGAAAGGTTCCCGAGAGGAACATATAACAAACTGAAGATGAAGAAAATTGGACCATGTAGGGTCTTGAAGAAATTTGGGGTGAATGCTTACAAGATTGAATTACCCAATGGGATCGAAATTTCTCCGATATTCAATATCTCAGATTTGTACCCATATAAAGATGATGAAGCAGGGACAGGAAATGAGCAGATAGTGATCCAGTGGAAAAAACAGATGCCAGTTGCAGATAAGCCGCAGATGAAGCGCATACTAGAAAAAAGAGTGAGTAAAAAGACCAGACGAAAGCAATACTTTGAATATTTGGTCAAGTGGAAAGACCATCTAGTTGAAGATGCCATCTAGGAGACCGAAGTAGAGATCCAGAAGCATGGACAGGCCGTGCACAAGCTCATGGACTGGAGCCCATGAAAATTTTCAAGCCAGGGAGTATGATGCAAGAGCATCTCAAGTGAGCCAGCGCGGAGTCCGAAGACAACTGGACAAGCGTCCAGCACAAGTTTTGAGAATATTTTAGAACCTTAAATGAAACAATTAAATGAAGGCACACTTGTATAATGTAAATGGACCTTGAGCGATTCACTCTCGTCCTTAGTAGATAGAAGGCATTTATGGTGGTTAATGCAAGTAGATAGAATTCAATTGTAGATTAGACAATTTTAGAGCGCAAGAGGGAAATGGGATATAAACACCCTCATTGTGTATTGTAGCATTAGTGTGAAGAGAATAGAGGAGAAGCATAGAGCTGTGTAGCAGGCTCCATGTACAAAAGTTCTGAATTAATATAAAGGAAGTTGTGATTCAGACTCATGGTGTTCATATATTCTTTGTGTATGCATCTTTGAATGTTATGCTCACGAATGTTTTACTCTTTCTGTCATGCAATTGATTTTATGCTAGGTATGAATGATTTATTGTTGAATGTTCAAAATCTGAGAGGAAAGGGTAATGGAATGAGTTTCAATTGTTTCTCTATCTAAGAAAGAGTTCCTGCAAGGAGTGCAGTTGAATTGTCCACAAGGAGTGCGTTGACAAAGGGTTCGGGGGTTTGTCTCTGAAATCTCAAGATAGATAGCTTTTGTTCTCATTTCCACAGACGTGTAGTTAGGCACAGGAGTCGTGCAAGGAGTGCGCAGGACGAGAGAAGTCTCAGAATTGCGAACCTGAGTGAAGTATTGAGGGACTGCTGCTGCAAGTGTGCACAGAGTCGAAGGATTTCAACACTTGAATGTGTTTGAAAGGTTGCCTCAAGGAGTGCGGGCAAGGATTTTCTGAAAGGCTCAAAGTTGGAAAAACTTCAGAAGGATTTGAAGCCTTCAAAGTGGTTGAAGGAAAGCGTAGCAACGTTGGAGCGCAGGAGGTTCTCAGAGGAAAAAGACGGACAGTCCGAATTCTCTTTGGAGAATCTGCGAAGTCCTGTGAGCCATTATATCTCATAGAGGAGCAGGGTAGTTACAACAAGTGTTTAGAAAGGTTCTAAGCTCAGGAGGAGTAGGACCGTAGATCCAAGCCACAAGGGTCGTTGGATCTGCAAGCGAATTCCTATTTTGGGATTTCGTAGGTGAAAGTCCCGTAAACTTTGCAACGGGAATCGCGATATCATGAAACGTGAAGTCCCGATGGTTAAAAGGACAGTGTGGAACCATAGGAATTAGCGAGGCGGACAACCGGAGCCCTATCGATGTGGGAGTCAACTGTGTTGACCATTTTAGAGTTTCGTGAGTTGAATTCCCGAAAACCTTGCATGAGGACTCGCGAACTCGCGAAGTGCGAAGTTCTGAAACGGCGGAAAGATTAGCTGTGGGGCCAGTGCCGAGAAAATGTGTCAGAGTCTCACACATCGGGATTTCGGGGTATATAGCATCGGGATATCGGGGTTCATGGAGGAGAGTTGCATGTCATCACAACTCGCGAACTCGCGAAAGCTGAAAAGTGGAGTCAATATCGAAGGTTTGATATTCGGCGTTCATAGTGAGTAGGCGCTCAAGAACATGATTCACAATACCGCGATGTCTGATTCCCTGAAGCGTGAGGGAGGAATCTCACGGGGTTTCACTGTGGGTGTAGATTTCCCGAAAGGGAAATAGAAGAGCGGTTGTTGAGAGCTCTTTTGCCCAGTGAAGAAGAAGGATCCTGTTGGCGTGGACCTCCTGACCTGGGTTGAGGAGGGTGGCTGCGTTACCATTATTTTCTTATTTTATTTATTTATTTTTATTTTTATAAAAAAACATTAGTTTGAACAAGTATATGCAACATTAACATACATCAATAATTACACATTATATTTTCATCTACATCATTACATAACAAGGAATCAATTACAACAATCGGTCAATCAAATCACCTCAAGATAACAAGGATGTCTATCTGCCCCACCTACTTTGTAAGGTTAGGACCTTCAAGACACATAATCAATGCTCAAGTCCAGTATTTCATTCGATCGATTTTGACCATTTAAGGTCTCAGGACTAGCGACTTTGAACAAGGAGATATCTAATTCCCTTAACCAAAATCCTAATCCAAAATTCAAGACTAAATGAACAACAATACTCATCATAAATTCTTTAAGCACAAGGATTAGTCTACTAAGTTTAAACAATCATTTAAGAAACACTCACATGTATTGAGAAAGGACATAATATAAATTTTATTACGAATCAAAATAATATTTTCCACTTAACACGAATCCACACTTTAAGTCCTCTAGCCAAAAAGTACTAAATTTTACATAACAATAACATAATGATCTCATCGAAAAATA
Source organism: Picea engelmannii (assembly GCA_009831015.1). NCBI lineage: Eukaryota > Viridiplantae > Streptophyta > Pinopsida > Pinales > Pinaceae > Picea > Picea engelmannii. Next base: position 319,656 of record ML787270.1, read on the forward strand.
TTCTATTTCTTCTCAATTCAGAATCACAATTTACATTTATTTCATACCTCTAACCATAATTGTGAGCCACAAATCTTTAAATTATAAAAGTGAGTCACCCTTCTGAAATATAAAACAATCATACTACGCATATTGAACATGATTACTTCAATATCTATCTTGGATTGTGCAAATAAACTCTTTCGTATAACAATTTAAGTTATCCTATCTCAATTGCATAGTTATCATATAACAGTTATTCAGATAGTTAATATATCATTAAGAACCAACTTAATCCTAAGGTCTCATTACAATTTACAATCCATTGAATTACCACCCTACAATGTGACCTTAAATTTATAATTTAATTTCTTATTGAATATATATATATATATATAACATTATCTCTTCTTCTATCGTAGACAATATTCAAGTCTCCTTAACTCTTCTAACAGTCTTCCCTGAGAACATCACCCTTTATTCTTTTAATAAGATTTACCTCCATCTTATTACTCTCAGGTTACGCTCTAACACTCTTATTATAAAGGATCTTATTATAGTCTTTATAAAGTTGATCACTAGTTAGTTTCAATATCATTAACTCATAACCTTTCAAACTATCTCATAACTCAATAAGTCTTTTTGCTCATGTTATTATCTATACCAATCAAAAGGAAAGTTAAAGAGGGATTATAAGAGGTACTAACGCCCCTACCTTATAATGTAAAATATGAGTCTATCACTTAAATTTGTATTTACAACTAGTTCATAAATCCTAAGTCAACCTTTCAATTCAGTGTAATAAATAGACAGCGATCGTTGAATTTCTAGTTTCCAGTTGAGAATGAGATCAGTAGCGACTATATCAAGAATCCACACAGGATTTTCAATTAATTAATGCAGTGACCATATTAAATAAACTTCTGATTTGTAATTAAATTATACGGAGACCAAATAATTTCTAACATTTGAATCTGCGTTTAAATTGATAATGACCATTCAAGCTTCGGGTTCCAGAGCTGTAAACTAATTATGCCATGACCATCACGAGATCAATTCAAAATTGGAATATAAAGTTTGTTGCGATCCAAACAAATTAATTTGCCAAAATTTTCAACTAATTTACATAGTGATCTTGATGAAATAAAATTTCAATATTTGCAATTAATTCTTACATGATCCGACGAAAATATATATATTCAAAATTTCATTAACTTTACCAATGATCCAACGATTTGCTAAATTCAAATGAAAACAAAGACAACTTTTGTACAAACCCTAAGTTTTCTGATTGCACAAGATTTGAAGCGATTCTACACAATTCTAAATTCAGGAAATGTAAACTAAATTTGGCAGCGACCCTAACTCTTAATTTCTAAAATTCAACCAAATACGTAGCAACCAAGACGGATTTAAATTCATATCTACCTAATAAATTTGCAGCGATCATACCAATTCAAATTTTGTAATGTGCAAAGACTTGACAACATCCAATCAATTGTAGTTCAGGGTTGGAGAATTCGTTTGTAACGATCCCATAAATGTAGTTTCCATCCACATACTAAAGCACAATTATTAGGTGAATTCTAACGTTTCTAGACTTGCCAAAAATTTTGCAAATAATACATGAATTTCTTAATTCAGAATTGTAGAGAAGTTTGACACATACCATACAAAATTCTCTAATTTCAGATCTGGAAATTATTAAGGCAGGGATAATTAGGGAGCATGCAATTCATACATGTAAAATTCAAGTGCAACATTTAATTAAATTTCTCAGCACAGAGTATGCAATTTAAGAAAGTGGGAATCATAGGAATTTCGAAAATTTGGGGTTGTAAAATAGTTTGACAGCGTTCAATTAAACAATTATGAATTCCATTTTTTTAATTTAAAAATAGTTGTGGAACCATTATTGCAACTAGTTTCCGACAACCATAACAAATTCCAAATTCCACTTTGCATAAAATTAAGAGTGATGAAAATATCATACATCAAGGTCTGTAAATTAATTGGTGACAAATAAAAAGGATTCGGATTTCTGGGCTGTAAATTAAATTGACATCATTCAAATGAAACTTTGAATTCAAATTTTGCAATTTAATTTGGTAGCGAACAATTAAATTTCTAAGATGGCAGTGAACAACATAATTTTAATCCTATACTATACCACGACACTTCAACTAACTTTCCAATTTAATTTTAAAAATACAACACGATCCACCATATTTTTTAAAACTCTCATATACAAAGTCTATTCTTGTTACATTTTAAAATTTTAGAAATAAAATACCGCAACCAAGAAGATAAAGAGTTAATAATGTCTTTCTAGACTTGCACTGCAATATCCTCAAATTTTAGAATATTAAATTTTAAGTGAACTTTGAAATAAATTTTCGTTTTTGGAAAATTCAGATTTGGAAATTATTTTTTGTTTATGGAAAATAGGAATTTGGAATTTTGATTGTTGTAATTAATTATTTGATGATTGTTGCTAAAAGATTTGTGTTTCTCAACTGTCCTCTTTTATTTGACACATGTGTAAGACGATATTTTTATAAATTAAATGCTAGAAGACAAATGGAAGAGCCACTTTAAAAATAGTTGGCCATGACTCCATGAGTGGGGAACAGGTTTGAGTTACCTCAAGGATGATTTTACAAGTGGCACATGTGGAATTTGACCACTAGCAGCCCCTAAAAATATGAGATTTGTAAAGATGTGAAATTCCCCAAGGAGGGAAGGAAATACTTAGGCACAAGGATGCATATAAAAACAACATATAGAGGAGGCAAGACACTGCTTAGTATGTTGGGGAAAAGAAACTATTTGTTGTTATAAGCAGTGTTAGTGTGAGGCAAAGGAATTTATTATGTGTGGATGGTGACTATAGTTAAAGATGATCATTCAATCTTCCCTTATGGACTCATGGTGAGCCTAGGGGGTGAACAGAACAAGTGAACTTGGTTTTTCTGTTCTATCGTTGGGTGGAGCGTGGTTTTTCCATTTGTATTCCAGCATCAAGTTTCAGATATGTATCTTGGTTTGCATTCCTTATCAATGTTATGTTTATGATTATTATTTGTTAGGAATATGATAACTCTCTGTACATAAGTAAAATAAATTCTTAAGAGACTCTATGATCATGTTTTATTATGGCTTATCATATTTAAATGATACTCGATATATTGTTTATTTGAAATGTAATGGTGGTATATATGTGTGTGTGTGCTCATACATAAAGAAATAACAAAACTATTGTATGTTCATATTGACCATTAAATATGGTTGTACATATATATATATATATATATATATATATATATATATATATATATATT
>ML787270.1:323025-345747 GCA_009831015.1 Picea engelmannii
ATTCTCATATATAAAGAAATGATAGAACTATTTGTTATGTTCCTATTGACCATTGGATTATATATATATTGAATTGTTATTCAAATCTGTAAAAACACCGCAGAGAATAGATAGAAAGAATAACAGTTCAAATACATTCTTTATTACCACATAAATATAGTGATGAATTCAAAGTATCTTACAAAAGTAACCATTGTATTCAATCAATCACTATTCAAAATATTACAGTTGGAGTACCATAGACCAAAACTCCACAAGCTCTTATGTTGTAATAGAGCTCTAAGAAATTTTACACATAATCTATATATAACTCAAGTTAATGAGCACAAGGACATGGAACTCGAATACCTTTCGAGTAAGATGTGTTCCTTCATCCAATTACACCTACTTGCGCAACCTGCAAAAAAAGTAAAATGGGGGTTTAGTAAACTGTGCTAACATTTTAATCCTATGGAGATCAAACAATAAGAATAAGTCAAGGACAATACTTAGCTTGAGTCCTGACGAAGAACCAGATCTCCCTTTTGTTCCTTGTGCGACAACCTGCCCACAATCCAGGAGCAGGAGGAATGGACCCCAAATCGACTGATAGGTACCCTCGTAAAACAAAAAAGGGCCCATCATTAATTTCATATATCCACCCATGGAACTTCACTTATAAAGATAGAAAGCAACAGTAAATAATTAGCATCGAAATAGACTCTCCATAGATTAATCAAACATGAAGAACATATTAATAATTCTCCAAACCCTATGTAGAGGACCAAATAAACATAAAGAGTTGATTGTGGCAAAGTTAGCATTTAAACAGAGACTACCTTTTATTTCCCCGAAATCACACAATGGAATTTTCCGATTTGGGGTAGCGATCACAGTAAGGGAAGTATTAAATTTATAAGCATTCATAGAGGCGCACAAGATGTGACCCGAGTATAATCACAACATATGGATTATTAAAATTAAATAACATTACAACAAGGTAAATTACGGAGGTTGAATGCATAGAAAATTACAGTAAGAACCTAGTACTTAGGTTAAAGCCCAATTGCACAAAACGGTTCAAACCCTACGCTTTCGTTCCGCATGCATTCAACGGATGAGGTGGCATATGGTTTTATGCTTAGGTATGGTAGTTAATAAACAAGGATACTTTCTCCTCTGTTAGTAAAGAGTGGTTGAATCAGTAATACCCTTTCATAAATGATTTAATTCTATAATTGTATTTAGACGAGACATTAAATATGATTCTTCCCGGTAGAGGAAATATTATTACAATCAGAGGATACAAACAAATTGTTGTTTCAAAATGAATAAAACCCTATTAATGTTTCCATATTTACATAAGAGGTAAATTACAAAATTTTCCATAGAGTGTTAATATTGCTATATATTTACCCAGAATGTAAATTATGAATTTTCCCACAGAGGGTTAATATTTCTACATATATATACAAAGTGAAAATTACAAAATTTCCTACTGAGTTTTAACAACAGACAAGTCTGAATATTAGCAATCAGCGTAGCAACTCTTAGGATCTTTGGATGAATTCCAGAGTATAGAAATAACAATGTTATAACGGTGAATCGAGAAAGACCAGGATTTAATGTTTAAAATGATTTGTGCCACGGTCCAACTGGGAAAGGACCATAACAAGTATAGGATAGAAGTCTAACAACCTACCGAGAGGAAAACAAAATAATCCTCCAATCCTGAAACCATAAACGAAGTGGAATGCCCTGAAGAAAACACATACAGAGGTGCACTGGCATACATTGCCAACCCTCAAACAGAGAAAAAAAGTCTGTACATTGAACGTCTCGTTTATCTACTTTGAACTTCTCAATTAATTTTACATCACACTAGACAGAGAATACAGTACGGAATACGTCTCACGGAAAATATAAGATACATAATGTTACACACTTTGTGCATAGAGGACCCGGATGTGCGTGCCTCATTCGATCACTCACCAGGGCCGAGCTTACCAAGCCACCGACCATACACAGTGTAGAGAAAAAAAAATTCGCATAACAACGCAGAGGAAAAATTCTTGTTATAGGACTAAAGAGGAAACTATGAAGAACAACTTGCTACCTCAAGGTCCTCTCTAGATGAGTAAACATGACTAGTAGACACCCTTACCTCTTCCATGTGAAGTTGAGGAGATGGTGAGCCTGCATTGGGCATGTTCACCTAAGTGTCAACCTGGAAAGTACAGGACAAGCTTCACCATTAATGAACCGAGACATGAGTAAATGCCTACAGGACCCTACCTGTCAATCATCATAAATGGTTTTCAAACCACTTAATTGTTGAGTTATGTTAATAGTTGAACCCTAGAACGAAAGGACTATGTTAATAGTCTTGTAGGGATTTCCAATGTTAGGTATAGGTTTATGTTCACGGCACTATGAAAAAACAATATGTTATGCATAGTTACCTTCTCGTTGCACTATGATAAACAATACATTGTTCTGGTATCCTTATGATAGTCTATATGATAAACGATATATGTAGTTATGGACAATGTTATTGTTATGGTATCCATATGATAGTCTATATGATAAATGATATATATTGTTATGGATAGTGTTATTGTTAAGGTATCCATATGATATTCTATATGAAAAATGATATATAATGTCACAGATAGTGTTATTGTTAGGCATACTCTATATGATAGTCTATAATCTATAGTCCATATTGTTTATCGGAGCTAGGAGAATTATGTAGAAGTGGACAATATATGATTAATGATAGTCTATTACGCGATGTAATATGGATAACATGTCTTGACATAGATATGGTGGTTATTTTAAGGTCTATGATAGTCCTGGTCACAATTTTCTTCAATACAAATAAGTGTATGATTCTAATCCAATAACAACGGTAAATCTTCTATGCATACAATAAAGGAATAAATATATATTTAATGGATTATCTCTCTGTCGCAATCAATGTTGGAGAGTCAAGGAACTTTAATGCCCCCTAATAATATTTTTTCTTTTATTTGGGAAATTTGGGGTACATTGCATATGGTATCAAAGTTGAAGGTTACAACACCTCGACCTCAGGGAAAGGCCAAATTCGTTTTAATTCTTTTATTTATGTTGAAAAAAAACTAACAAATATGTTTACTGCTACAAAGAGAAAAAAATTTGGTCTATTTTCATAATGTCGGCACAAAATAAAGAAGAAATCAGACCTGAAGAGAATCCAAATCAAGGATTTCTTAAAGAACTAGGGCATAACAGTGAAGGAAGTTCACCCCCCTGAGTTTTGGAAACAATGAAGAACCTCACCGTGGAATTACAAGTGTTTAAAGAAGATAGCAAAAAGATGAAAAAGAAAAAGGAAGACTGGTTAGAAAGAAATGAAATGTTGCTAAGTAGTATAGTAACAAAGAGGAGCCCAAAGGACAATGGCAAGGAGGAAGAAGTCAACAAAAGGTCCTCTAAAAACTTTGTTCATGAAACAAAAAATGAGGACAGTTCTTCCGAAGACACACCCATGACAGGAAACAAAACAACTACAAGAAGAAAAAGAAAACAAGTAGATCACCTAGTGTAATTTACTCCAAATTTCCCAAATAAAAAAGAAAAATTGTTAGAGGGCATTAAAGTCCCTTGAATATCCAAGATTGTTTGTGACACAAAGATAATCTATTATATATATCTTATTCTTGTAATGTATGCATAACAATTTTGCTTATTTGTCATTATCCTTTTTAAGGACGAAAAAAAAAACAATTTCCCTAATTAATTGTCGCCCAGTACGGAATTTAAGTCCTAAGTCTAAATTACGCTAGTTGTAAAATTTTGTCTTCTATAAAAAAAATAGTAGTAAAAATAATAAAAATAAAAACAACTTAAATAATAATTAAGATCTTCGTTAAATCTTGTAACATGAAGAGGGTAAGAAATTTAATTTATTCAAAAAAAAGGGGTAAAATTTTGTTGGATCAAAATTTAAAAAGTGAATTAATTGTTTTATTACCTTAATAAATTAAAGTATACTAATTAAATAAGAAAAGGGAAAAAGGGTTAATTTTCGCACCTGCCTTTTTGGGTTATAAGTAAAAGGGGAAAGAGGGGAAATAAAAATAAAAAAAAACTAGGGAAAAGAGGTAACATAAAAGGGAAAAAGAGGAACTTAAGGGAAAAAGAGGAAAGTCAACTTAGTAAAGAATCTACCATTTAAGAGCTTCTAATTTCAAACTGAATTAGCCTTTTAATAAGAGGGGAAAGCTATTAAAACCTATAAGAGAATTTGGGGACACCTAGGAGTGATTGTAGGAGTAGCTTTAGGTGGGTGAGGGAAATAAAGATAATTACTTAATTAAAGAAATTAATTCATGGAGGATTGTAGGGGATGAGGGACACTTGTACGGAGAGGAATTTATAGGAATTTATTTTTAAAAATTTAATTAAATGATATTTTAGGAAAGAAAGGAAGTTCAAAACTCTATAAAAGAAAGGGAGGAGAAGGAGGAAGGATCATCTTATGTTTGTGTAACGTTACGCTGCAGAAATATCAACTTGACTGATTTACTTGTGGGAGTTGGGATACCCAGCTCAGAGGGGAGTGGTAGCTTGACCTTGTGAGGTGAGCTAGGAGCTAGACAAGATCTCTAGATAGTGTGCGTGGCCCTTTTGCGGCTCGGGGGGCTAAGGGGGAAGAAGAGTACCCCTAGCATTGGCTGGGAGGTACCGGTGAAGTCTTGATGGTCAGAAAGCGGGCGTTGCACAGAGCGCACGGACATCACTCAAAGTAGGAAAACAGGCAACAATACACTTTCTTAGTTTGAATGGTAGAATGTTGTAGGTTTTATGATTGGATCTGCACATTGATTATGTAAGTAGATTGGATGGTTAGATTGATAGCTGAAATTTTCTTAGCCTAGATCCTTGGTTGTCGTCTCCTATGGCCTCGTTTTCTCGCATGTCGTGACCGCCCTGTGGTGTTGATCATGACCGTGAGGTTGTTTAGTATTCATCCCTAGCTCGTCAGTCCTCGCCTGAGCAGTCGGCCAGGAGCCTGATCTACGGTCACTGCCTTAGCATTAAAAGACCTATGGATCTCAATGACCTACTTTTCTGTGTGAGGATGATGAAGCAAAGGATAACCTTTTAGCCGTCTACCTCTGTGGATGCCCTTTCGTGATGGTTTGACTTGCGTCCTTTAGTACGGCCTTGGTGTTTGGATTATCTGCTTCCTTGTTGTGTAATTTATGCGCCTCGACTGATAGAACACCTGTGATCCTTTCGATGAGTTATCCTTAGGGCCCTGGCATTCTCCTACTATGGTCAACATTTTTATATTGGTATTCTCAGATGAAAAATATTTAACTTCAAGTTGTGTTTGTTTCTTGTTGAAATGATTGGTTTTAATACTTCGACGATTATAATTGTGTATCGGATGTAAAAATATTAACTCTGCTATTGTAATTTGGTAATGGATGAAGAAAAAAAAAGAAAAATGTTTATGACTTCGGCGATTGTGATATGTGATTGCTGTAAAATTTTGACCTTGAGTTTTGTTTTATAAGGGAGAACCTATCCTTGCGCTCCTCTTACTGTTCTCTATGATTTTCTTTGGCTTTCCTGGGCAATGATACCCTGCATTATTTCACTGGTTGTAGCAGGCAATTTTACATTTATGATATTGTACATTTTTAAATTCTTTTACTCTACCACATTAGTACCTCTGTGATTTCTGAGGTAGTGATTTTGTATTTCAGGAGTCGACCATTAACCATTATGTAGAGTTGAGTTTCCCCTTTTATTTTTCTCTGAGCGAATTTATTTGTACCTATGTTAATTATTGGGATGAATTCTTACCTGGGTGAATATTTGGTGCGATTTAATACCTGGGCTCATTGCTGGATTATTTCCACCTCACGATTTGGTTCACTTATGACTTTCTCCCCCGCGAACTGTATACCCTCCCCCTGCAAAATTTATACAATCGTATCTCTGTAGCTATGGCCTACACCTTCAACTCTGCGGTCTGTACAATCTATTGTCTATACCCTTCCTCTACAAAATTGTGTTAGGTGACGGTTGTGTAGTCATTTCCCCCTTGACAACAAATTTTCAGAATTTAATTGGAGTGCTTCCACTAAGACAACAAATTTTCAGAAATTAAGTCCACACGGACCTACTATCATACAGACCATGAACTCTGACTCTCACAGTTATTTATGAGGATTCGAATCGAGACCTTCTACTTAACTCGAAAGCTGGAGTTGCTCAAATAATAATCTTGTTGCAGATGATCTGTAAATCATTGGCGAGGTTTATCTTGATTTTTTTGAAACCTTCTACATTTTATTTGAACTCAAAAATGAGCAAAAATTTAACTCAATAAATTGATAAATTCAATCTAACTCAATTGTGTATATATTTTTGTTAGGTTAAGTTTCTATTGTTTCAAGTTTTTGACAAATTGGAACATCTTAATTCAACCCTTGTAAATCAAAGTTTCCAGAATGAAATACCCGTTGGTCAATAAAATTATGATTTTGGACAACTTAATGTTCAATGTGTCAACTTGTTAAATTACTTATAATTTAATGGAGAAATTATTAAATGTTGTCAATCACCCTTGATTTTGCTTTTGTATGCTTGAATTTCGTCCAACTCAAGGCTGAGACCCTTTAAGACATTATCTCTCTGACTAATAATTCATTGCGAATTTATTTGAATGTTGTCAGTCACTCTTGAATTCGTTTTTCTGGGTTAAATTCCATTCTCATATATCGCTCTTGTTTGGAATCAGTGAACCATTGTATGATCAGATAGATGCCATCCAATAATTCTAAGAATACTAAATTTTTAATTTTTAATTGAAGATTGTCGGATATGAAGGAACAATTCAAGGAAAATCTATTAATCGTTTCCTTTAATAAAAACTAATTTTGGGTGACCTAAATTCCTCACTAAGTGATTGATAGTCTTTTGAGGATACAACTTATCCTCATATGGTCAGTAAATTGAGAATTCAATGAAGAATTGGGTTGTTGAAGTTTTAGATTGCAAACTGTTTTCTTTAAGAAGTTCCTAAGTGTTGCATACCATTGAATAAGGATACATAAATATATTACTTCAATTCGTTATTATTTCCTTAAAAATAGAAATTTAATATAACCTTTGAAATTTTGAAAAGTAATTACTTTAAACTGTAGTCTTGTAACTAAGTCCTGAAATAGACAGGCCATCTTAAAATATATTGTTAGTACATGACAATAATTATTATCTTCATTTTTAGTAATAGGGATGAAGGCTTTCTAGGATTGAGATTTGAGTACTTAATTAAAAGTGAAGAAAATATCGAAGAGTTAAGTGATTTAAATATTGAGGTTTATACGAATTGAATGTTATTAATAACTATCTCTTAAGGGTTTTATTGAAGTTTCAAAAATAAAATGGTGACCTTAGTAATAGACTATTACATTGTAATGATTGATAACACTTTATATCTCTCATTAATGTACATAATTCTTATATCTATGTCAACATGTGACTTCTCATTATTGCTATCATGAATGATTTTATTAGTTTCATATAATGTATGCATAATGTAAAAGTGTTGTTAAAATTCATGTATTGCTTAAGAAGATGGAGTTTCTTATGGGCTCTCATAATGAACATATAATTATAGCTTATCTTTACATACACATAGAAGATATTCCTTGAAAACAAGATGTATAGTTAAGCTGCATGAGATTAAAATTGTATTACCGCTCTTGATTTATGATTCTTTATGATATGTCTTTTTACTCATTTACACTCATTGTTTCTTGAAAAATGATAAGTATAGTATAATATATTATTGTGCCATGAATAATTGATGATTAGGTGAGATTGATGATCAGAGTTGGGATTGCAGTTTATGTTGGATTAGTGGGATGTAGACACTTCCTGGTTCCTCAGAACAGTCGCTAGCCCTGAGACCTTAAATGGTTAAAATCGATGGGAACCTAGGCTTGAGTGTTGCTTATGTGTCCTGGAGGTCCTAACCATTGTAGGGTAGGATGGGTGGGTAGTGAGTCTTTTTTTTCGTTGGTTGATTGTCGTTCATTGCTTCTAGATGTTTGATGTGCATCTTAGGTCGTTATGTTGTTGTCACAATTGCATGCATCATGTTCGTCGTCGTGTTGCAACACAAAGTATAATGTCTTTATTACCATTGTACACACGCACACACGCAAAAAAAAAATTGCACTTGTTATGAGAGGTTTGTTGGCGTAACGAAGGGGTCGTCACAGAGTTAAGGAACTTTAATGCCCCCTAACAATAATTTTTTTTTTTATTTGGGAAATTTTGGGTACATTACATATGGTATCAGAGATGAAGGTTACAACACTTCAACCTCAGGGAAAGGTAAAATTCATTTTAATTCTTTTATTTCTGTTGAAGAAAAACTAACAAATATGTTTATTGTTACAAATAGAAAAATTGTTGGCCTGTTGTGAATTAGCGCAAAATGAAGAAGAAATCAGACCTGAAGAGAATCCAAATCAAGGAGTTCCTAAAGAACTAGGGCATAACATCGAAGGAAGTTCACCCCCCTGAGTTTTGGAAACAATGAAGAACCTCACCGTGGAATTACAAGTGTTTAAAGAAGATAGAGAAAAGATGAAAAAGACAAAGGAAGACCAGTTAGAAAGAAATGAAATGTTGCTACGTAGTATAGTAACAAAGAGGAGCCCAAAGGACAATGACAAGGAGGAAGAAGTCAGCAAAAGGTCCTCTGAAAACTCTGTTCATGAAACAAAAAATGAGAACAGTTCTTCCGAAGACACATCTATGACAGGAAACAAAACAACTACAAGAAGAAAAAGAAAACAAGTAGATCACCTGGTGTAATTTACCCCAAATTTCCCAAATAAAAAAGAAAAATTGTTAGGGGGCATTAAAGTCCCTTGAATATCAAAGATTTTTTGTGACACAAAGATAATCTATTATATATATCTTATTCCTATAATGTATGCATAGCAATTTTGCTTCTTTGTCATTATACTTTTTAAAGGACGAAGGAGATTTAAATTCCACCTGTCTCTTACTATTATATTTCATTATAGCGTCGTTATTGGATTATAAATCACACACTTATTTTTATTGAAGAGTTTGGTTACCAAACATATCCTCTTTCACTTCCTATTATCTAAGCTACTCAATCCTCAATTATGTATGAATACCTAGAATCCTGTTTCTAAGATATTTCCAATGACTACTTCCTTGCTCAATTATGAGCTTTGAGAACAAAGTTATGATCCTTTAAAACTTGTTCTTTTTATCTGATACATTCCTTGTGCAGTTGACCTCTTTTGTCTGAGCTAATGGTTGTTAGATATTTGTTGGATCCTATAAAAAAGTTCTTAGGTATTCTGTACCTCTTTTGATGCAGGTTTGAACTAGACAAAACCCACGAGCTTCCTTCCTAACCCCTTTTCCCTTCTTTAACATAGTTTTAGGGAACTAGGCATTTTTCTTCATCACTCAATTTCATGTGACCATGGGTTGTGACCCTGTGCCTTCAGATAGGTTCTTATATGGAGCCTTGAGAGATTCAGGGCTCCAGAATGTTGGATTTAGAAGATCTTTCTACTTCGTGTCATATTTTTCTCGAATACTGAATTGGGGAACTTCGCGAAGTGGGGTGGATCAATGCTTTATGAATTCCTCAACAACCTATTTTTGGGATTTATTACAGAACTCCATTTTCTCCACCCTGCCAGAGTGCTTAGTCTTGGGAGTGTGGTATTGGTTTCCATGTACCTTATCCCGATCAACGGTCAAGATTAACTCCGACCTCTAGGATTTCTCGAATAAATGCAACTGCAACACAATTCCTCCAAAGTACAAAGTCTCTCGACCTTGGGATCAGGCACCACACTTCCACTGGGGAGCTTGGTCTCCATGCTTGAAATAATAAATACTCAAAATGTCACATCAACTTTAGTACTTTTCAAATTGGGGAGACATGGGTTGGCAGTTTTCGAGTAACCCACCGATTGTTCCACAATTTTCCCCATGCTGACACATACCCCTTCTAGGAAACCATGGTTTGGATTGTGGGACCTCCCTGTAGAATTATTTTCCATGCAATTTCGATCTCTGCAATGCCTTTCGGCCATTGATATTGATAGATCGTGATCAATGTTAATGAAACCTCGATATAGCTAACTTCCTCTCCAAGTTTAACTACCTTGTGCCACCACCCAGAGCTTTTTTTCGTTAAAGATGGACCATTAGATGAATTCAAGTTGCTCGAGTTTTATTCGGGGAATCTCACTTTGAGAGAATTGAGAATTGGGGATGGATAACCCAAATTCCCAACGGATGAAATGAATTGAAACCATTGATCTAGAACTGATCACAGTCGTTAGATCCAAGAGGAGGATATTTGTCGCGACAGAGGATCTATGTCAGCAAATCACATCAACAAGGCCATGTTGCACAATCATATGATGACAAGTGTCAATATGAAAATGGAATTTGAGGTACGTGTAAGTCACGAATCTAAGTGACACATAACATTCACTAGGCCAATACCAAGTCATCAGTGACATCAACAAGTTACGTCACTTCGGGAGTATGTACTTCGGGAAAAACCAATTTATAACATCATAAATCACTCGAATCTCTGAAGGCCAAAGTTAATGCTAGCCGTTGATCTAATTCAGAACTCAATCTAAGTTTTATCCTTGGATTATTCTATTTTTTTATCTCCATTAAAATGCTAGAATAGTTTTCTAAACCCTCATTTTTCTTCTTTTGGGGGTTGTGTAGATCGAGGTAATCAAATGAAGGAAACATCTTGCTCGAAAGGTATTCATGTTATGATCTATGTGCTCATTACTTCGGTTACATACAAATTTTGTGTATACTTCTTAGCACTCTATTTACAATATAAGAGGTTGTGGAGTCTTTGATTTATGGTACTCTAGCTGTAATATTTGAACTTGATGATCTATTGAATACAATGGTTTCTTTTGCAAGATACTCTGAATTCATCACTATATTTCTATGGTAATGAAGAATGTATTTAGACTGTTATTCAGTTTATATTTTCAATGTGGTAATTGTGTATGCACATATTTAAATGGAAATTCAATATATATGTACCACCATCACATTTCAAATAAACAATATATTCGGTATCCTTTAACTATACTAAGCCATCATATTCCTAACAAATAAAATCATAAACATAACATTGACAAGGAATGCAAGCCAAGATACATAACTGAAGCCTGATGCTGGAATAAAAATAGAACAACCACGTTCCACCCAACCATAGAACAAAACAACCGAGTTCACTTTCCCTATTCACCCCCTAGCCTAACCATCAGTCCATAAGGGAAAACTAAATGATCCTCCTTAGCTATAGTCACCATCCATAGATCAGAAATTCCTTTGCCTCACACTAGAAATGTTGATAATAGAAAATAATTTCTTTTCCCCTACATACTAAGCAATGTCTTACCTCCTCCATATGTTGTTTTTACATGCATCCTTTTTCCTAGGTCTTTCCTTCCCTCCTTGGGAAATTCGTATCTTTACAAATCCATGATTTCTAGGGGATGGTAGTAGTCAAATTCCACATTTTCCACTTGTAAAAATAAGCCTTGAGGTAACTCAAACCTCTTCCCCACTCATGGAGTCATGGTCAACTATTTTTAACCTGGTTGTTCCATTTGTCTTCCAGCATTTAATTTATTAAAATGTTGTCTTTCACATGTGTCAAAATAAAAGAGGTTAGTTGGGAAAGTCAAATATTTTTATAACAATCATCAAATAATTAACTACAATAATCAAAATTCCAAATTCAGATTTTCCATAAATGGCAAATAATTTCCAAATCTGAATTTTCCAAAAACGGAAATTTATTTCAAAGTTCACATAGAATTTAATATTCTAGAATTTGAGGTTATTACATCCTCTCCCCCTTAAGTAAACGATTGTCCTCAATGTTCATTCCTCTCTTGGAATGGGGTTTGATAAGATTTCATCAAATGTGCCTCCAATTCCCAAGTGGCCTCCTCAAGGATAAAGTGATTCCATTGCACTTTTACCTCGACGATGGCTCTGTTCCATAGTACTATTTCTTTCTTGTCCAGAATGTGTAGAGGTTCATCTTAGAACTCACTTTTTGGTTCGACTTGCACCATGTTCCAATCAATGATGTGAGTAGGATCATGAGTATACCTTTTTAATAAGGAAACATGAAAAACATTATGAACTTTTAAGTTTGTAGGAAGTGCTAGTTGATATGCCACGGGTATGATTTGAGTTAAAATAATGAAGGGGCCAGAGAACCTGGGTGCCAACTTTGAACAATTTCCTAGATTTAGAGAGCTCCTCCTTGCTTTGAATTTCAGATATACATGATCCCCAATTTGAAATTCCTGGTGTCTCCTTTTTAAATCTTCGTAGCTTTTTTGTTAGTCTTGGGCTTCCTTAAAATTTTGTTGTACCCTTTTTACCATTTTCTCCATTTCCTGGAGAATTTTCGATCCCATCATAAGCCTATCAACTGGATTATCCCAACTAATCGTGGTTGTGCATTTCCTTCCGTATAATGCTTGGAAGGAACTCATCTTGGTTGATGTCTCATAACCATTATTGTAAGAAAATTCAACTAAGTAGGTACTCCTCCCACTTTGTTTGTTTCATTCTCACGTACATTCGTAACATGTCTTCCAGAATCTGATTCATACGTTCAGTTTTCCCTTCCATTTGTGGATGGTAGCTTGTGCTAAAATTCAGGTTATTATCCAATCCTGCAAACAATTCCTTCCAAAACTTTGACGTAAATTTGACATCTCTATCGGAGATCACCATATTAGGAATTCCATGCAATCTAAATATTTCTTTCATAAAAATTTCAACAATATTAATTTCTTTATAAGTAGAATTCACAGGTATAAAATGTGTAGATCTACTAATTTTATCAATCACTACCATAATCGAGTCATTTTTCATTTGAGTCTTAGCAAAACTTGTGATGGAGTCTAACGTGGTAATCTCCCACTTCCATTTTGGTATAAGTAGAGAATGTAGTAGACCAGTTGGATGCAGATGTTCAGCCTTTACCTGTTGACAATCTAAGCATTTAGATAAATATCCAGTTGTTTCACTCTTCATGTTAGGCCAATAAAACAATTTTCTTAAGGTTGTTATCATCTTTTGGTATTCTTGATGACCATAATATGACCTTTTGTGCAATTCGTCGAGAATTGTTGATTTTAAATCAGTAGATCTAGGCATATACAACCTGTTTTTAAACCTTGGCAGTCCATTTTTATGTAAACTCGGATCTATTTTGTTCATTGTTTCTACATTTTCTTGCAACATTTTTGTTGTTTTGATGTACTTTTCGTCATTACTGCTTGGATATTTTATTCTTTTTTCGATGGCGTTTTCTACTTTGCTAGAACTTATCTCATAAAGTCCATTAGTCCTCCGACTTAGAGCATCTCGACTTTGTTTTCTTTACCTTTAATGTGTCTTAATTCAAAATAAAATTCACTTAAAATGGGTAGCCATTTTTCTTTCATTGCGTTGAGATCTGGTTGAATTAATAAAAACTTTACACCACTGTTGTCGGTTAGTAGTAGAATCCTTCTTCCCATTAAATAATGTCGCCACATTTTCAGATCATAAATTACGGCTACTAATTCCAAATCATGTGTAATGTAATTTCATTCATGTTATTTCAGTTTACATGATTTGTAACAGATGACATGTCCTTCTTGTGTTAGGACCCCTCCCAAGACTTCTTTGCTTGCATCCACACAAACTGTAAATTATTTATTGGGATCTTCTACCCTTCGGATAGGTGTTGTAGTTAACAGTCCTTTTAATTTATCAAAGTTGTCCTGAAACTTTTGTGACCAAGTAAATCTTATTCCATTTTTCTGTAGGGATGTAATTGGATACGCGATATTAAAAAATACTTCAATAATAATCGGTAATTCCCGTGAATGATCTGATGTCTGCTACATCCTTAGGGATAGGCCATTCCATGATGGTTTTTATCTTTTCTGGATAAACTGAAATACCATCTTCGGATATCAGGTGTCCTGGGTACTCTATCTTTCTTTGGTAGAAGTCACACTTATCAAACATCGCATACAACGTATGTTTCCTTAAGGTCTGCAATACTATTTTCAGATGTTCTTCATGTTCTTCTTCTTTTTTCGAGTAAACTAAAATATCATCGACAAACACCAACACAAATTTATCCAGATATTGACTGAATATACTATTCATCAAACACATAAAGGTTGTTGGCACATTAGTAGGACTGAACGAAATTATGACAAACTCATAGTGTTCATAACGTGTTCTAAATTTTGTTTTATTTATGTCTTCGTCTTTTATTCTGAATTGGTGATAACCAAACCTTAAATCTAAATTAGAGAAGATCCTTGCTCCTCCAATTTGGTCAAACAAGTCGTTAATTCTGGTTAAAGGATACTTATTCTTGATCATCATCTTATTTAGTTTTCGATAGTCAATGCCCAGTCTCAAGGTCCCATCTTTTCTTATAACAAAGAGAAGCAGTGCTCTTGCAGCTGAGACACTTGTTCTGATATATTCTTTATCTAATAGTTCTTGCAACTGAATTTTTAGTTTCATTAATTCGGGTAGACTCATTCTATAAGGTGCCTTAGATATCGGGAAAAATCCAGGTAGTAGATCGATAGAGAAATCTATCTCTCTTCTTGGAGGTAAATCTGGTATTTCGTCCACAAATACATCTCTAAACCCATGTAGGACTGCAAAGTCCTCTAAACTGGGTTTGTTTTCCTTTTCTGACAGATTAGTTACCTGAACAACATAAACTTGGAAACCTTTCTTCATACATTTCTTAAATTGCATGGTTGGTAACTGCCTAACCGAAACTAATTTTCTTATCCCTTGTATCATCCTAACTGTGTTGTTTTTGTCTCTGTAAACAAGTGAATTTTTGTAACAGTTTAATATTACTTTATGTTTCTCTAACCATTCCATTCCATTCCAATGATTAAATTGTAATATCCCATAGGTAAAATGTTCATATCTAACTTTGTACTTTGACCGTCTATGCTCAGTTTACATTCAGGAATAAAATTTGTTACCTTTGTCTTGGTCCATGTTGCTAACTTTACTAACCAAGACTTAACATTCTTTACTTTCTTGAGCTTGTTTAATTCAAATAAAATAGGAGTGACATAACTCAGATTAGCTCCTAGGTCAATTAATATGGAAATGCAGTTATCATGAATTTTACCTTCAACGTCCACGATAGTGGATTGATGATCAAATTTCCTGTCATCCATAGCTGCATTAATTTTATGCATTCGTTTTCCAATATCTCCTACTATTGAAGCTTCTTGAAGGTTATGGATTGAAGTTCTTTCCGTGGAAATTAAGTGTGAACAATTTCTCTTCAAGTGAGGTTCTCCACACTCCCAACACTTCAATGGTTCTCTGGGTCTCTCCCCAGCTTTATTGACTCCTAGGTTAACTAGCCTACCTCCCCCTTGAGCGCTCTATGTTCTTGAATGATATTCCTTTGTTTAGAAACTTTTTTCTATATTACAGAAAAGGGCTGGTTGGAACTCTTTCTTTCATTCATTCATTATGTCACGTTTCTTGTCCTTCCATGCCTTGGGAATTTTCGACCTCTATTTGTACTGATCACAGCACATCTGAGCATTTCTAAACACTTCATTTAAATACCTAGGATTGTCAAATTCAATTCTGTCTTTCTACAACTATGGTAGATAGCTTAAGAATTGTTGTATCTTTGCTTTACATTCCTTGATGTATGGTACAAACCTTAATAGTTCTAGAAATTTATTTATCAAATCATCCATGGTCATTTGTCTGAGTGTTAGCTCATAGAATTCCTTGGTTTTTCTTTCATAATATCTTTCTGAAAAATATTTCCTCTTGAAATATTTCTTAAAATCTGACCATTCCATTTGTTTATCTTTCAATCCGTTAGCCAATTTCAGGTCTTTCCACTAGATACTTGTTTTTCCCTTCAAGTTGTAAATGACCATTACGACTTTCATATTACTAGAGTAATTGTAAATCTGGAAGTACTTCTTTATATCTAGTAGACATGCTTCAGCCTCTTCAACCGTCCTTGATTTCCCATCAAAGGTGGACTATTTTATTTTCTTGAATTCACCTTCTAGGTGATCTACTTGTTTTGTTTTTCTTCCTGTAGTTGTTTTGTTTCCTGTCATGGGTGTGTCTTTGGAAGAAATATTCTCATTTTTTCTTTCATGACCAGAGTTTTTAGAGGACCTTTTGCTGAATTCTTCCTCCTTGTCATTTTCCTTTGGGCTCTTCTTGGTTACTATACTATGTAGCAGCATTTAATTTATTTCTAGTTGTTCTACTTGTTCCTTTTTCAACTTTTCATTATCTGCTTTAAACCTAGGTGGCTGAAATTCCTTCACTATTATGCTCTAGTTCTTTAGGAATTCCTTCATTTGGATTCTCCTTGGGTCTGATTTCTTCTTCATTTTGTGTTGATATTATCACAACAAACCAACATTTTTCCTGTTTGTAAAAATAAACATATTTGTTAGTTTTTCTTTAATAGAAATAAAAGAATTGAAATAATTTTGCCCTTGACCTGAGGTCTGTGTGTTGTAACCTTCATATTTGATACCATATGTAATGTACCCCAAATTAACGGGAAAAAAAATGTTTGAGGGCATTAAAGTCCCTTGAATCTCCAACATTGTTTGTGACACAAAGATAATCCATTATATATATCTTATTCTTTTAATGTATGCATAGCAATTTTACTTCTTTTTCATTATCCTTCTTAAAGGCCGAATGAGATTTAAATTCCACTTGTCTCTTAATGTTATATTTCATTATAGTATCATTATTGGATTATAAATCACAAACTTATCTATATTGAAGAGTTTGGTTACCAAAAATATCATCTCTGACTTCCTGTGATATAAGCTACTCAATCCTCAAATATGTATGAATACCTGGAATCCACTTTCTGAGATATTTCCAATGATTGCTTCCTTTCTCAATTCTGATCTTTGAGCATAAAGCTATGATCCTTTAAAACTTGTTATTTTTATCTGATGCATTCCTTGTGTAGTTTATCTCTTTGCTCTGAGATAATGGTTCTTAGATATTTGATGGACCCTATCAAAATGTTCCCAGGTCTTCAATATCTCTTTTGATGCGGGTTCGAACTAGACCAAACCCATGGGCTTCCTTCCTAACCCATTTTCCTTTCTTTAACATAGGTTTCAGGAACTAGCCCTTTTTCTTCATCCCTCAAATGCATGTGACCATGGGGTGTGACCCGGTGCTATCAGATAGGTGCTTATCTGGAGCCTTGAGAGATTTGGGGCTTTGAAACTTTGAATTTAGAAGCTCTTGCTACTTTGTGCCTTATTTCTCTTGATCACCAAATATATAAACTTTGATATGTGGGGTGGATCAATGGTCCACGACTTCCTCAACAACTGATGGTTGGGATTTATTATGGAACTCTGGGTTTTAGAAGTTATGGGTTGTCCATACTCTCCAACCTTCCGGAGTGCTCAGTCTTCTGACTATGGTATCGGTTGCCACGTACCTTCTTTGGATCAAAGGTCAATATTAACTCTAGCTTCTAGGAGTTCTCGGCTCAGCACAACTGCAACACAATTCCTCAAAAGTGCCAATTCTCTGGAGCTTAGGATCAGGCACCACACTGTAACGTCCTCCTTGTTACGACACAACTCTGAAAACAGGTGCAATTTTTTTTTTTTATTTTTTTTTTTATGGTGTGTGCGCGCGTGTAGAAGTAACAGACACACTTGAATATACATCGCTACTCGACGACCAACAAGATGCAACCACGACAAGGTAAAACTGAAGGCACACAACGAGTAACTGTAACAATGTACGATCACAGGCATAAGGCGCACATCACTACATTAAGACATACTGGGGGTGCACAGTAAGAACACAGAGGGAAGAATCCAGGGGTTAGGGTTACTATTTCTACATAGGAAAGCAGGGCGTTTAGTCTTATGTCTTCTCAAAAGAAGATTAGACAGGCTCCTGGCCGACTGCTCAGGCAGAAACTAGTAACCCGACCTAGAACCAGACACAAGCAATACGAACACGACAAGATGACCCCGACATATTACAGTGACCACAAGCAATAAACGCCCCTAGACATAAGGCGTACAACCAACAACTGTAAGCATAAAATGACTCCAGGTGTTAAAGTACAGTACAGTCTCAGACGGAAGAATCCAACAGTAGAGTTTACTATTTCTACACAGAAAAGCAGGACTTTTAGTCTTATGTCTTCTCGAAAGAAGATTAGATAGGCTCCTGGCCGACTGCTCAGGCAGAAACCAGTAATCTCTGTCAGGTGTGTCGCAAGAGTGGAAACCCTACCTTTAAAGGGCTCGAGACTCTTGATACAGCACAGGATTCCTTACACAGGAAAATCACTCACACAGACATATATACTAAGGTGACAAGAGGGGTCTATACCCCGCCCGACTCAACAGATCATACAACTAACTGAATACTATCAAGTACAACATAACAAGAAGGACTGCTACATCCCTTTCGGAAAGCATGTGACAAAAAGGACTCCGACAACGGAACCCAAGTTCAACATTAATCAAAGACTCAACAACCCTCATTTACTAACTCTGAGTAATTTAACGCATATCAATGTCAAGAGACTACACTTACATCACAATAAGATAACCATATCATCTCCTTTCTAATTACAATAGCATTGAAATAAATAATGGTCATACGTTTCAACTCTAATTTTGACATCTTGTTTATAAGGTAAGAACAACACAATTCCTATTTCAACAATACATTACAATTACGAAATTTATAAACAATATTTCCATGACATCGGTATGCCATAACATTTTTCCTTCACCTATAGCAATAAAATTATCATCATATTTGAATATTTCGATGAACCATCATATTTGCATTTGACAAGCTATAACAATTACAATATTTTAAATGGCATTGTTTAAATAGCAGTATTTTAAAAAGGGGCCCTATATAAAGATATTTAAAATGTCACATCTAAAATATCAATATTAAAAGGACTAAAGTAGCATCATAATTAAATAACACCAAGTATACAAGTAACTTCATGTTGAAAATTGACAATACCATCACCTATTTAAAAATGGCAATATGTAAATATTACCATATTAAAATGTCAAATATTTAAGGAGGACATTATTGAAAAAGGACAAAGATAAAAACGTTAAAAAGACAATAATTAAAAATCATAATAATTCGATGTCAATATGTAGAAGGACTTCTTCTCACAGTATTCGAAATACAATTCATGGGTCACCATGAGAAACTAAATCAATGGATTTCCTTTTAAATCGGGCTGCAAAGAAGATTAAACATTTGATAGTTCCTCAACGATTTAGCATTACCTTTTTATTGTAATGATCGGCTGACAGAAGGAAATCAAAATAGGCATCCAACGCTAGCCATTATTAGAACAGAAGATGAAAACATAATATTAAACCCTAATATTAGAACCATAACATTACAGCGATGACATCAGACCAATATTAAATGATAATCAGCATTTACCCGGCAATAATTACACGCCAGAACATTTACACGGTAGTATTTAACACGCCAACATTGAACACGCCCACATTTACTCGACAATATTTAACCCTAAAAATAAATGATAAAATGCATGCACTGGGATTTGGACATCCAATATTGGGTCGTCTCTCAGCGAATTTACAGAGGTGCCAAAAGGAAATACTACGGAAGGGACATGCCCCAGGAACCGCGCGGGCAAGGCACGCGCAGATGGCATGATGCCCAAGTCAAAAGAGAATGCAGACCTGAAAATGGAAATGCCAAGTGATGATGCTCAGTCTGAAGAGAATCATAGACCCAAAAGAGAAAACGCAAAGGCAATGATGCCCTGCCACAAGGAGAAACGCAGGAAACCACATGGGGAAGGCCCGAACGCCTTGCAGGACCGAACTTGACACTCTACTTAGCGAAATTTGCAACAAATTCGAAAACGAAATGCCCAACGCTGTTACAGGAACAAATATCATTCCTTCAGCACATTCAGTCATAGTAAAAACGCAGGCAAATGAGTCTACAGGACGCAGTAATGAAAAATACAGGAAAGTGACTTTACAACCTTCTGGATCAAGAACAACATTGGCATTCGATTGGCAAATAGCTTGGCATTCATCAAAAAACGCAGACCCCAGTAGATAAACGAAATGGAAGGGAAAACGGAATGGCATACAGATTGCAAGTAGATGGGCTTACCCTTAACACGCAGACCCCGATGAGAAAGAAAAAATGAAATGTAGTGAGGCGCAGTCTGGGAGAGAACGCCCACATGACAATGGCTTACTGCAATTAAATGAAATGCCTAAATAACAGTTGAAAAAAAAATGCCCACCGTAATGATAAGAACGCCCAGTACCTACTGCCCTACGCATACAATGAAAGTAAAAAACGCCCAAGATATCGACAAAACGCAGACCAATAAAACATTAAAATGTAGATAAAAAAAACGCCCCATATATCGGTAAAAACGCAGAAAATTAAAGCATTTTAGACGCAGATCAATACACCCTAAATATCCTAAAAACATAGAGCATTAAGGCATTAAAAACGCAGATCATTCCATAATACAACGATTTCCATTTCAGATAAATTCCAGATTGCATGGATAATTAATAAAGACGAATTATTGGAACACAATGATAGCAAATTCAGAACATCTACCCCAACCAAGGGTTTCTAGAACAATAAAGTTGGAGCATACAAACGAACCACACCAGCTGAAGCAACATCTTACAAAATACATCATTCGCCTAAGAGGATAACTAGGCAGTATACGCTACCGGGAATAAAATCATACCGTTGCCTCTCGCCCGCGTCGGAAGACGTCCCGCGCTCCGTGCCACATCCCGCACTCCTTGCCGCTCCCACTCGCCGACCGCAGAAAGCTCACTGGTACCTCCCAGCCAAACGCTAGGGGTACTCTGCTTCCCCCTTAGCCCCCCGAGTCGCAAAGGGGCCACACAAGATCCAGAGATAAGACTAGCTTCTTAGCTCACCTCCAAGGCTGAGCTACCAATCTAAAACCACTGAGATAAACCCAACTCCTCACAAGCAATCCGTCAAGCCTCAATCCGACAGCGTAAAATTACGCTAACCGTTCATCCTTTCTTCCCTTTTTTCCCCTTATTTTATAGAAATTTGAGACCCACCTACCTTCCTAATTCATTATTAAATTAATTTTTAATGACAAACCTCTAAACATT
The DNA here is from genome assembly GCA_009831015.1 of Picea engelmannii. Lineage (NCBI taxonomy): Eukaryota > Viridiplantae > Streptophyta > Pinopsida > Pinales > Pinaceae > Picea > Picea engelmannii. Next base: position 344,376 of record ML787270.1, read on the forward strand.
CTCTGTCGTCCAAGTGTCACTCATCCCCCATGGTTCTCCAAATTAATTTCTTTAATTTAAAAAAAAAACTCATTTCCCCCACTCCCCCTAAAGTCGCTCCTAAAATTACTCCTAGGGTTCCTAGATCCCCTCTCATGCTTTTAATAACTTTCCTAAAATGAAGTTTCTGATTTTTAGTAACTCCTTAAATGTTGATTCCTTTTCGCTTTTTACCCTATGTCTCCTACTTTCCATTATTAAGTTTCCTTTATTACAAGTTCCTCATTTCTATTTTTTTTTCATTTCTCTCTTTTATTATTATTATTTTTTTTGTTAAAACCAAAATGATAAATGCGCTTAATAGTCTTTTCAATATATTTTTAAAATCCTAAATTTTTATACTCCCATTCTTTAATAATTTTAATTTTTCTTTAAATTTAAAAACCCTGGGTTTCAATTAATTTATCCCCCTCATTACTTTACCCCCCCTTAGTTTAAGAAGACTTTAACTAACACAAAGGAGGGTTTTAGTTTACTCCCTTATGTTTAATTTTGTAGGATCTCTTCTTAGGGCTTATCATAATTTTATCTTTGAGATGTTTTAAATTTTGGCTCAGATTGAACTAGGCGACAATTCATTAGGGGATTCGTTTTAAGAATTTTATCAGGCGTTAAGGTCTTAGGGTCATCTAGGTGGTCTCATCATCACCATCCATGCGACGTGCCCTTCAGGACGCACTACGTGCTCCAAGGGTGCCACTCCCCTCTGGTGCTTCTGTTGTGCGACGTGCCCTTCAGGATGCACCATGTGCTCCAAGGGTGCCACTCGCTGACTCGTTTTTATTTGCACGACGTGCCCTTCAGGATGCACCACGTGCTCCAAGGGTGCCACTCGCTGACTTGATGGATTGGTAGACATTTATAAACCCTGGAGTCAACACTCCGCCAGGTGACCTTGTGGGAGACTAAGGGCTCTAAGGAATAAGGCCCCCGCCTTAGTGCGCGCCCCTTAGAATCATCGTGAGCGACTGTCTCAGTATGCCCTCATGGCATCGTGGATCCTCTCGAACTAGGTAATCGTTAACCTACAGTTCGAGCCACGGCGGGAGTGCTAGTAGGCTGTGGCAGGGTTGTTGTCCACACCTCTCCCTCAATCTCTTTGGAAATCATGTGTGGCCCCTTTAGTCCATATGTGAGTCTGGTCGGCAAGCTATCGTCATCCTGCATCATCAACCATCATGTCAGAATAGGTCAACAACATATCATCAATCAATAAATATCATGGTAAATAAAACAACTCAAATAGCACACTCCCTGACTCAATCCGGAGTCCAAGGGTTCCGTCGATGCCTCTGCATCCTCCAGGTCAAAAACCCTGCACACTCAAATAAAC
>ML787270.1:346073-361492 GCA_009831015.1 Picea engelmannii
CAGAGCGGGATGTTACATACACCCCCTCTTGGTCTAAACTTCGTCCCGAAGTTTCTCAGTATAAATGCCGAAATAAATGTACCATAATATCATAAGTACCACAGTATCATAAGTCTATCTATCAAACAAAAATGGAAACTGTTAGCGCATATCATATGCATCCTCCCAGGTCACCGAGTGCGGACTATAACTGTCCCACTGGACCTTGACATGATCTACCGTTCGACGTCGTAACTGTCGAACGCGATGATCTAAAATGCAGACTGGCTCAGCCGTGAGCGCTCCCTCGTCCGATACCTGCAAGGAACTCATGTCAATCACATGTGTAGGATCACTAACATAATGTCTCAAAACAGATACATGAAAAACATAGTGCATATGCCTCAAAGGATCAGGCAAGGCTAGTCGATAGGCCACGTGCCCCTTTCTTTCCACAATCTCGAAAGGTCCCACGAACCTAGGAGAGAGTTTATCTCCCTTTCCAAACTGGATTGAACTCTTATGCGGTTTAACCCACAAGAAGACTCGATTGCCGACCTCGTAACTACGGTCTATTCGGTGCGCATCGGCATAACTCTTCTATCGATCCTGCGCTTCTTTTATCCTTTGTCTTATGGTTTTCATCTTCTCTTCCATTTCTTGGATTGCTTTTGGTCCCACCAAGACCCTATCCTCAAGCCGATCCCAACTCAAGGGCATCCAACACGGTCGCCCATAAAGAAACTCAAAAGGCGTCATCTTAATGGTGCTCTGGTAACTGTTGTTATAAGCGAATTCTACTAGAGGCAAGAATTCCTCCCAACGTTTTTGTTGGTCCATTACGTACATGCGCAACATGTCTTCCAAGGTTTGGTTCATACGTTCTGTCTGTCCATCAGTCTCTGGGTGATATGCAGTACTAAATTTAAGTTGAGTTCCCAAGGCCTCTTGGAAACTCGTCCAAAATTGTCCGGTAAACACCGATCCTCGATCGGATATAATCTTTTTAGGCACGCCATGCAGCCTCACAATCTCACTGATGAAAACTCTCGCTATGTCAGGTGCCTAATACGTCATACACACCGGAATAAAGTGAGCACTCTTCATCAAAGTGTCTACTACTACAAAAATTGAGTCGTGTCTCCTTGCTGTCAGTGGAAATCCAACAATAAAATCCATCGAAATGACTTCCCATTTCTCTTCCGGAATGGCATGTGGTTGAAGTAATCCTGCCGAGTGTCTATGTTCAGCCTTCACCTGCTGACACTCTAGACATATAGCCACAAAGTTGACTATGTCGGCCTTCATTCCTTTCCAGAAGAACAAGGGTTTAAGGTCTGCCCTCATCTTCGTGACTCCTGGGTGAGCCATGTAAACTGCTCTATGAGCCGCGCTCAGGATCAACATCCTCAACTCGTCATTTGGCAGTACGTAAATCTGACCTCTAAACCTCAATAACCCATCGCTGTCAAAAGTAAATCCCTCATATCGTGGTACCATCATAGTGTTTTGTCCGATAAAATCCTCGACTTCCTTGTACCAGTCATCGTCACGCTGTAAAGTGAGAATCTTCTCACGTAGATTCGTTTGAAGAGGCAACATCGAAAAGATGCATGGCCTTCGACTCAAGGCATCCTCCACTCGGTTCATTGTTCCCTTTATGTAAGTAATCTTGAAGTCATACTTGCTAAGCAGTTCCGACCAACGCCATTGTCGCACATTCAGGTCGCTTTGCGTAAAAATGTGTTGTAATCCACAATGATCAGTCCTTAATTCAAATTTTCGTCCAACCAGGTAGTGTCTCCATACCTTTAAGGCATATACGATGGCTAATAACTCCAAATCATGCGTCGTGTAGTTTTTCTCATGCCTTCTTAATTTCCTCGAAATGTAAGCAATCACTCATCCGTCTTGCATCAAGACTCCACCTAAACCATCCTTGGATGCGTCAGTGCATACCAAGAAGTCTGCGTCCATGTCAGGGACTTTTAGTATCAGTGCGGTCGTCAACAATTCCTTAATCCTTCGAAATGCTTCCACGCATTTCTCTATCCAAACAAACTTCTTGTTTTTCTTCTTCAATTCCATGATCGGATTTGCTATCCTTGAAAATCCTTCGACAAACCGTTGATAGTATCCTGCTAAACCCATAAAACTACGCACTTCTGTGACATTCGTCGGCACAGGCCATTCCATAATAGCCTCAACCTTGGTTGGATCCATGGCGATACCTTCGCCGGAGATGACATGCCCTAAGTAGTGAATCCTCGATTGATAAAGAGAGAATTTGGACATCTTCCCATATAATTTGTGTTCTCGTAAACATTGTAGTACCAAGCGCAAGTGCTCGTCATGCTCCTCCGTCGTCCGAGAGTAGATCAGAATATTGTCAATGAATACTTGGACGAACTTGTCCAAGTACTCACAGAACACCCCGTTCATCAAACTCATGAATACACCTGGGGCATTTGTCAGTCCAAACGGTAAAATAGTAAATTCATAATGTCCAAATCTTGTCTTAAAGGTGGTCTTAGGGACGTCATCCTCCTTGATCCATAACTGGCGATACCCAGATCGCAAATCGATCTTGGAGAACACCGTCACACCCTTCATTTGATCGAACAGATCGTCAATTCTTGGTAAGGGATATTGATTCTTGATCGTAGCCTTGTTCAGTTGACAGTAGTCAATGCAAAGCCTCCACGATCCATCCTTCTTTCAAATGAAAATAACTAGTGCACCCCACAGTGACACACTAGGGCATATTAGTCCCAGGTCCAGCAACTCCTTCAGTTGCATTTTAAACTCTTGCAACTCTGAGGTCGACATCTGATAAGGATTTCTTGCTATCGGTTCGGTCCCCAGTTTCAGGTCTATAGTAAACTCCAATTCTCTTTCTGGCAACATCCCAAGCAACTCCTCTGGAAATATGTCCGCAAACTCCTTCACCACCGGAAGGTGTTCTAGACCTTCAGCTACTCCCTTTTTGTTTAGTGCAAGGATTGCATAAATCTTGCACCCCTTGCGCATACTCTTCCGTAACTGTAAGGAAGAGACAAACCTCAGGGATACTCCCTGGTTCCGTCCTACAATTACTCGTCTCTGTCCTTCATCATCGATCAAGCTCAATCCTTTCGTCTTGCAGTTGAGTATCGCCTCATGCGATTCCAACCAATCCATACCAATCACGATGTCATAAGACCCTAAGATCATGACATACAGGTTGACCCTCATGACGAACTCTCTCGGGTTAAGGGCACAGCCCGTAACCTTTCCTCCAACCTTCTGTTTGGCTCCAGAAGCCATCTCTACAAAGCTAAACTCATCCTGTTCGACTGCCTTTACCTTAATCCTTTTTAGCGCCGCACCAGAAATGAAACTCTCAGTGGCACCTGGGTCTATCAAAATACTAAGGGTCTGGTCAGCGAAAATACCTGTCGTCTCGAGCACAGTCGACTGGTGCTCTACCTGGCGGTTATTCACCGCTGCGTGAATCCGATGGGCCTTGCCCATATCTCCCACTGTAGCGGGTCCAGCTGATCCGGACGCTCTGGTCCTCTCCACAGGACAATCGCACTGGTAGTGTGGCTCCCCACACGTCCAACACCCCTTCTTCAGCCCAGTAGTCCTGGTACCCAAAGTAGAAGATGACTGCCCACCGGCCTGAAACCCTGGTCTGTTCTGCTGAACAGGCCTAAACTGCTGCTGCTGCGGGCGATGTTGTTGTTGCTGCTATGGTCCTCGGTAAGGTGTCTGCTGCTGAGGTGGCGGTCATTGAGGTGTAGTGAACGCGGATCCCCTCTAGAAACCATGATACCTCGGTGTGTGTCTCGCTGGTGTCTGCTGCTGCGGCGCACCAGATGAACCCTGCCCTGCAGGTCTCGCTGGAGTCCTGGTCTGACCCCCGCTGATAAGCTCCTCCTCTGCTATGAGGGCCTTTTGGACAACGTCGTGCAAGGTTTGAGACATCAGAATCCTAACCTTTGCACGCAGACTGTCGTTAAGGCCAAACACGAACCGGTTGACCTTGAGCTTCTCAGTGTTCAGGTGCAGATCATACCGGAGCAGCTCCATAAAACATACCTCGTACTCGGGCACTGTACGACCTCCCTGTCGTAAGGTGTTGAAGTCATTGAGTTGATGCTCAATGAATTCCTCAAAAATATACCTCTCTCGGAACCGTTCTTCGAATAGTTTCCATGACACGTCTTCAACGACCATGTTCAGCTGTGGTAGGAGCATCTTCCACCATAGAAGAGCGCTCCCCTTTAGTTGCAAGACCACCATGTGGACCTTCATGTTGGAGGTATAATCGCGAAGTGCGAAGCACATCGCCATATTCTCCAACCATGCCTCGGCGGCTGCGCCATCCGGGGCACCCAAGAACTCGGGAAATTTCACCTTCTCGAGTTCACGGTGAATGCTACCTGTAACGGCCGGTGCGCGCAGCGGAACCTCAGCAGGTGTCGACGCCCTGGCCTCGTCTCTGTCCAATCGGCTGATCAACACCTCAGACATACACTGAAAAGATCTCATCATCCCCACGACATCGACAATTGCGATCTGCTCCTGTCCAAGGACCTGCTCACTTCCCTGGGGGTTAGACCCCTCAGGCGTGGATGCTGCTGGAGGCATCACGCCTCCTCCCCTAGCACCCCGTTGTCTGCCTCCGCTGCATCCTCTAACCATGATTACCTGCATGCACACAATCAACTCGATCAACAATAGTAGAATCAATCTAATCATGTCAACAAAATCCATAGCGAATCCCAAGTCGTGGGTCGAACCCGCTCTGATACCATATGTAACGTCCTCCTTGTTACGACACAACTCTGAAAACAGGTGGAATTTTTTTATTTTTTTTGTTTATGGTGTGTGCGCGCATGTAGAAGTAACAGACACACTTGACTCTACATCGCCACTCGACGACCAACAAGACGCAACCATGACAAGGTAAAACTGAAGGCACACAACGAGTAACTGCAACAATGTACGATCACAGGCATAAGGCGCACATCACTACATTAAGACATATTGGGGGTGCACAGTAAGAACACAGAGGGAAGACTCCAGGGGTTAGGGTTACTATTTCTACACAGGAAAGAAGGGCGTTTAGTCTTATGTCTTCTCGAAATAAGATTAGACAGGCTCCTGGCCGACTGCTCAGGCAGAAACTAGTAACCTGGCCTAGAACCAGACACAAGCAAGATGAACACGACAAGACGACCCCGACATATTACAGTGACCACAAGCAATAAACGACCCTAGACATAAGGCGTACAACCAACAACTATAAGAAGAAAATGACTCCAGGTGTTAAAGTACAGTACAGTCTCAGACGAAAGAATCCAACAGTAGAGTTTACTATTTCTGCACAAAAAAGTAGGGATTTTAGTCTTATGTCTTCTCAAAAGAAGATTAGACAGGCTCATGGCCGACTGCTCAGGCAGAAACTAGTAATCTCTGTCAAGTGTGTCGCAAGAGTGGAAACCCTGCCTTTAAAGGGCTCGAGACTCTTGATACGGCACAGGATTCCTTACACAGGAAAATCACTCACACAGACATATATACTAAGGCTACAAGAGGGGTCTATACCCCGCCCGACTCAACAGATCATACAGCTAACTGAATACTATCAAGTACAACATAACAAGAAGGACGGCTATGATCCTTGCAGAAAGCACGTGACAAAAAGGACTTCGACAATGGAACCCAAGTTCAACATTAATCAAAGACCCAACAACCCTCATTTACTAACTCCGAGTAATTCAACGCATATAAATCCGGGGCATTCCGCTAAGTAAGTCTTATCAATGTCAAGAGACTACACTTACATGACAATAAGATAACCATATCATCTCCTTTCTAATTACAATAGCATTGAAATAAATAATGGTCATACGTTTCAACTCTAATCTTGACATCTTGTTTATAAGGTAAGAACAACACAATTCCTATTTCAACAATACATTACAATTACGAAATTTATAAACAATATTTCCATGACATCGGTATGCCATAACATTTTTCCTTCACCTATAGCAATACAATTATCATCATATTTGAATATTTCGAATAACCATCATATTTGCAGTTGACAAGCTATAACAATTACAATATTTTAAATGACATTGTTTAAATAGCAGTATTTTAAAAAGGGGCCCTATATAAAGATATTTAAAATGTCACATCTAAAATATCAATATTAAAAGGACTAAAGTAGCATCATAATTAAATAACACCAAGTATACAAGTAAATTCATGTTGAAAATTGACAATACCATCACCTATTTAAAAATGGTAATATGTAAAGATAACCATATTAAAATGTCAAATATTTAAGGAGGACATTATTGAAAAAGGACAAAGATAAGAACGTTAAAAAGACAATAATTAAAAATCATAATAATTCGATGTCAATATGTAGAAGGAATTCTTCTCACAGTATTCGAAATACAATTGATGGGTCACCATGAGAAACTAAATCAATGGATTTCCTTTTAAATTGGGCTGCAAAGAAGATTAAACATTTGATAGTTCCTCAACGATTTAGCATTACCTTTTTATTGTAATGATCCGCTGACAGAAGGAAATCAAAATAGGCATCCAACACTAGCCATTATTAGAACAGAACATGAAAACATAATATTAAACCCTAATATTAGAACCATAACATTACAACGATGACATCAGACCAATATTAAACCATAATCAGCATTTACCCGGCAATAATTACATGCCAGAACATTTACACGACAGTATTTAACATGCCAACATTGAACATGCCCACATTTACTCGGCAATATTTAACCCTAAAAATAAATGATAAAATGCATGCACTGGGATTTGGACAGCCAGGATTGGGTGGTCTCTCAACAAATTTACAAAGGTGCCAAAAGGAAATACTGCGGAAGGGACATGCCCCAGGAACCACGCGGGCAAGGCACGCGCAGATGGAATGATTCCCAAGTCAAAAGAGAACGCAGACCCGAAAATGGAAATGCCAAGTGATGATGCTCAGTCTGAAGAGAATCGCAGACCCAAAAGAGAAAATGCAAAGGCAATGATGCCCTATCAGAAGGAGAAACGCAAGAAACCACATGGGGAAGGCATGAACGCCTTACAGGACCGAACTTGACACTCTACTTAGCGAAATTTGCAACAAATTCGAAAACAAAATTCCCAACGCTACTATAGGAACAAGCATCATTCCTTCATCACATTCAGTCACAGTAAAAATGCAGGCAAACGAGTCTACTGGATGCAGTAATGGAAAAGACAGGCCAGCGACTTTACAACCTTTTGGATCAAGAACAACATTGGCATTCGATTGGCAAATATCTTGGCATTCATCAAAAAATGTAGCCCCCAGTAGATAAATGAAATGGAAGGGAAAATGGAATGGCATACAGATTGCAAGTAGATGGGCTTACCCTTAACACGCAGACCCCGATGAGAAAGAAAAAATGAAATGTAGTGAGGCGCAGTCTGGGAGAGAACGCCCACATGAAAATGGCTTACTGCAATTAAATGAAACACCTAAATAACAGTTGAAAAAAAAAATCCCACCGTAATGATAAGAACGCCCAGTACCTACTGCCCAACGCATACAATGAAAGTCAAAAACGCCCAAGATATCGGCAAAACGCAGACCAATAAAACATTAAAACACAGATAAAAAAAACGCCCCATATATCGGTAAAAACGCATAACATTAAAGCATTTTAGACGCAGATCAATACGCCCCAAATATCCAAAAAACACAGAGCATTAAGGCATTAAAAACGCAGATCATTCCAGAATACAACGATTTCCATTTCAGATAAATTCCAGATTGCAGGGATAACTAATAAAGACGAATTATCGGAACACAATGATAGCAAATTCAGAACATCTACCCCAACCAAGGGTTTCCAGAACAATAAAGCTACAACATAAAAATGAACCACACCAGCTGAAGTAACATCTTACAAAATACATCATTCGCCTAAGAGGATAACTAGGAAGTATACGCTACCGGGAATAAAATCATACTATTGCCTCTCGCCCACTTCGGAAGATGTCCCGCGCTCCGTGCCGCGTCCCGCGCTCCTTGCCGCTCCGGCTCGCCGACCGCAGAAAGCTCACCGGTACCTCCCAGCCAAATGCTAGGGGTACTCTACTTCCCCCTTAGCCCCCCGAGCCGCAAAGGGGCCACACAAGATCCAGAGATAAGACTAGCTTCTCAGCTCGCCTCCAAGGCTAAGCTACCACTCTAAAACCACTGAGATAAACCCAACTCCTCACAAGCAATCCATCAAGCCTCAATCCAGCAGCATAACGTTACGCTAACCGTTCATCCTTTCTTCCCTCTTTTCCCCTTCTTTTATAGAAATTTGAGACCCACCTACCTTCCTAATTCATTATTAAATTAATTTTTAATGACAAATATCTAAACATTCTCTGTCGTCCAAGTGTCACTCATCCCCCATGGTTCTCCAAATTAATTTCTTTAATTTTAAAAAAAGACTCATTTCCCCCACTCCCCCTAAAGTCGCTCCTAAAATTACTCCTAGGGTTCCTAGATCCCCTCTCATGCTTTTAATAACTTTCCTAAAATGAAGTTTCTGATTTTTAGTAACTCCTTAAATGTTGATTCCTTTTCGCTTTTTACCCTATGTCTCCTACTTTCCATTATTAAGTTTACTTTATTACAAGTTCCTCATTTCTATTTTTTTTTTTCTCTCTTTTATTATTATTATTTTTTTTGTTAAACCCAAAATGATAAATGCGCTAAATAGTTTTTTCAATATATTTTTAAAATCCTAAATTTTTACACTCCCATTCTTTAATAATTTTAATTTTTCTTTAAATTTAAAAACCCTGGGTTTCAATTAATTTATCCCCCTCATTACTTTACCCCCCCTTAGTTTAAGAAGACTTTAACTAACACAAAGGAGGGTTTTAGTTTACGCCCTTATGTTTAATTTTGTAGGATCTCTTCTTAGGGCTTATCAGAATTTTATCTTTGAGATGTTTTAAATTTTGGTTCAGATTGAACTAGGTGACAATTGATTAGGGGATTCGTTTTAAGAATTTTATCAGGCGTTAAGGTCTTAGGGTCATCTAGGTGGTCTCATCATCACCATCCATGCGACGTTCCCTTTAGGATGCACTACGTGCTCCAAGGGTGCCACTCGCCTCGTGTGCTTCTGTTGCGCGACGTGCCCTTCAGGATGCACCACGTGCTCCAGGGGTGCCACTCGCTGACTCGTTTTTCTTTGCACGACGTGCCCTTCAGGATGCACCACGTGCTCCAAGGGTGCCACTCGCTGACTTCACGGATTGGTAGACATCTATAACCCCTGGAGTCAACACTCCGCCAGGTGAACTTGTGGGAGACTAAGGGCTCTAAGGAATAAGGCCCCCGCCTTAGTGCGCACCCCTTAGAATCATCATGAGCGACTGTCTCAGTCTGCCCTCACGGCATCGTGTATCCTCTCGAACTAGGTAATCGTTAACCTACAGTTCGAGCCACGACGGGAGTGCTAGTAGGCTGTGGCAGGGCTGCTGTCCACACCTCTCCCTCAATCTCTTTGGAAATCATGTGTGGCCCCTTTACTCCATATGTGATTCTGGTCGGCAAGCTATCGTCAACCTGCATCATCAACCATCATGTCATAAAAGGTCAACAACATATCATCAATCAATAAATATCATGGTAAATAAAACAACTCAAATAGCACACTCCCTGACTCAATCCGGAGTCCAAGGGTTCCGTCGATGCCTCTACATCCTCCAGGTGAAAAACCCTGCACTCTCAAATAAACTGAGTCAAAGCACCTGTATACATCAAGTAGTACAACATCATGTCGTCTATCAGAATGCACCATAATCAAGCATAAATGTATTACTATCAGAAAAGTCCAGATCACTTGTGAGCAAGTGTCCTCAAAGAATAAGTTTGTAAGTGCGCCAGAGCGGGATGTTACACACGCTTCCACTAGGGCCCATAGTCTTCATGCTTGAACTAATAAATACTGAAAACATCAAATCAACTTTAGTACTTTTCAAATTGCGAAGACATTGGTTGGCGATTTTTGAGTAACCTGTCGATCGTTCCACAATTGTCCCCATGCTGACATGTACCCCTTTGGGAAAATGTGGTTTTGGATTGTGCGACCACCCTGTAGAATTATTTTCCATGCAACTTTGATATTTGCAATGCCTCCTAGCCATCAATATTGATAGCTCATGATCAAAGTTAATGAAGCCTCGATCTAGCTAACTTATTTGCCAAGTTTAACTACCTTGTGCCACCACTCGGAGCTTTTTGGGTCAAATATGGACAATTAGATGAATTCAAGTTTGATCGAGTTTTATTCGGGGAATATCACTTCCAAAGAATTGATAATTGGGAATTAATAACCCAAATTCCCAAAGGCTGGAATGAATCTATACCATTGATCTATAACTAATCATAGTCATTAGATCCAGGAGGAGGATATGTGCTATGACAGGAGATCTACGTCAGTAGACCACGTCAGGAAGGACATGTGGCACAATCAGATGTTGAAAAGTGTGAATATAAAAATGGAATTTCAGGTATGTGTAAGTCACAAATCTAACTGACATGTGGAAGCCACTCGACCAATGCCAAGTCAGCAGTGACGTCAACAAGTTACATCAATTCAGGAGTATGTACTTCAGGAAAAACCAATTTCTAACATCAGAAATTACCTGAATCGTTGAAGGCCAAAGTTAACGCTAGTCATTGATCTATTTCGAAACTCAAGATAAGTTCTATCCTTGGGTTATTCTATTGTTTGATTTCCATTAAAATTCTAGCATAGTTTACTAAACCCTCGTTTTCCTTCTCTTGTATGTTGTGCAGATCGATGTAATCGGATGAAGGAAACATCTTACTCAAAAGGTATTTGAGTTCTGATCTATTCATGCATTACTTTGGTTACATAAAGATTCTGCGTATACTTCTTAACACATTGTTTATGATACAATAGGTTGTGGAGTCTTTGATCTATGGTACTCCAACTATAATATTTGAACAATGATCGATCAAATACAATGGTTTCTTTTGCAAGATACTTTGAATTCATCACTATATTTCTATGGTAATGAAGAATGTATTGGGACTTTTATTCATTCTATCTATTCTCTGTGGTGATTGTGTATGTACAGATTTAAATGGAAATTGAATATATATGTTCCACCATCAGATTTCAAATAAAAAATATATTCAGTATCCTTTAACTATACTAAGCCATCATATTCCTAACAAATAAAAATCATAAACATAACATTGAGAAGGAATGAAAGCCAAGATACATATCTGAAAATTGATGCTGGAATACAAATGGAACAATCATGTTCCACGCAACCATAGAATAGAACAACCTAGTTCACTTGCCCTACTCACCCCCTAGCCTGACCATGAGTCCATAAGGGAAAACTTAAGGAACCTCCTTAGCTATAGTCACCATCCACAGATCATAAATTCTCTTGTGTCACACTAACAATGCTCATAACAACAAATAGTTTATTTTCCCCAACATATTAAGCAACATCCTGCCTCCTTTATATGTTCTTTTTATATGTGTCCTTGTGCCTAGATATTTCCTTACCTCCTTGAGAAATTGTAACGACCCTCCTTGTTATGACAATAACTCTGATAACAGGTGCAATTTTTGTTTTCCTTTTTGTTTTAAATGTGCGTGCATGCATGTAGAAAGGAAACAGACACACGTGACTCTACGTCACCACCCGACGACGAACAAGACGCAACCACGATGATCAAAACAAGAAGACAAGACGCACAACAAGTAGCTGCAAGCAATGAACGACCCAAGACATAAGGTGCACTACAGGTAATTGCAACAGTAAACAACCAAGACATAAGGCGCACCATGCAAACATTTAATGACATACTGGGTTATGCACAGTACAAACACAGAGGGAAAAATCCATGGTAGTAGATCTTACTATTTATGCATAGGAAAGCAGGGCGTTTAATCTTAGTCCTCTGCTCCAAAGAGAGAGAAGGTCAGATAGGCTCCTGGCCGGCTGTTCAGGCAGAAACTAGTAATCTCTGTCAGGTGTGTCGCAAGAGTGGAAACCCTGCCTTTAAAGGGCCCGAGACTCTTGATACGGCACTGGATCCTTTACACAGAAATATCACACACACAGACATAAATACTAAGGCTACAAGGAGGTGTCTATATCCCACCCGACACAACAACCACGCAAAGCAAGAGAACTAAGTACTACAATATCAAGGGAAACCATGACCTCGATGGAAGACGCAAGTTAGAAGGACACCGACAATGACCAACCACTAGAAGGACTCATTGACTTCAAATACAACCCTTACCCCAGTTGACTTCTATTTGACGACGAATTACCAACCCATTCTTAAATATGTAAAATCAACTAAATTCCATCCCCATCTACTAAGCCATGGTGACTCCTCGTACTTAATTTCAAGGACAGTTCATGATATATGTTTATCACAGACCATAATTACTACAATAATATACCATGAATGAATAATTTCATTACCTTTACCTCACTTACCTTGCGATAGGATATCCTCCACAACTCATCTCATATGTTAGTATCAATAAATAAACTGCCATGACATCTTCATAAAAACTAGCACCATTACATTCTAATATAAAGACTTCACAATTCACTAACTAAATTCACGACATCTACAATGACATAACCATAGCGCTAGCATTATTAAATGAACCAAACCTCTTCTACTAATTCATAATACTCTATGGTTCTTAGTTCAAGGAACCTCATAATTTATAAATCATCAATAACTAAAGATTCAATAGCATTATCATAAGACCACAATTTCATTATTTTTCCTATGATACCTAACACTAAAATATTAATGACGCTTCCATGACGTAATAAACATGATAGAAATATATCCCATTAACTCCGCAAACATAACAATCACCTCATATGCTATGTGTTTCCCAACAACACAACTACAAATCAATGCCCTAATAGGGTAGCACATTTCCTGTTAAGTTACAAAAGTTGCAGGAATAACATTTACATATCAAGACGATGACCATTAATAAAGCCGGAAGGAAGTTAGCACAATTTATTCCAACCTCCAAGGCGAGCCTTGCCATGTAAGTCTAATGCGCGTAATATCTCAAGGTACAATCTATGAAATGAACATCCATTAGTAGGCAAGTTACCAGCCCTAACCTTAAAATTAAGTACCCCGAATTGATTTCACCTTCCCCTCAACAGATCGTAATAATTTATTGTACGTAGCTTCATGACCTTACCCTTACATGATGTAAAGAGAATAATTTAAATAGCCCTACAATGAACTAACCATTTCTTTTATTTTTATTTTTTTCTTCTTTTTCTTCTTTTCTCACTATAATAACTTTGTAAAGGAAATAGCCATATTCCTTCCCTTTTTTTTCATATTGTATAAGCGTCACCATTACATGTTGCAATCAATAAATATATTAACAAACACAAGGTTTACATTATCTTTTCAAGCATTGAACTTTTATTGAACTCATAACTTTTATTCAATTTGGAACATAAATTTGTCTTAAGAATATATATATACATATAATAATAGATTGAGTTAACTCATGCAATAATTTCATTGAAGGCATAACTTTCATTTAACACCACTTCCATTGAAAGTTCATTAACGCATTGAAAGCATAACCTTCACTTTCATTCAATGCATAACCGTTATTGAATAGATTAAATGCTTAAGGATTAAACTAATTTCATTAAAACCCATAAGTAAACGTAGATAGAAAGCAATAGCTTTCATTAAAAGATTTGAACTATTTCAGGAACAACGCATACAGAAAGCAATAGTTTAGACCAATGTCTAGAGGGAAGAGAGGGTTATTCAGGGAAATAACTTCCATAAAAATGCTGGTGGAGAGAAGGTTCCTCTTACAGGGTAGTCTTTAATCAGCAAAACGAAGGATACAAGGTCTAGAATCTAGCGAACAGAGGGATCCCTTTTTACCTCTTCGTGCAGGAATGGTTTGAAATGATAACCCATAAATGTTATGAAATGCATGGAGATAGCAATATAGACATGTAAGAAAGAAAGTTTCCCCTGTACTGTGTATTTTATGGAGAAAATGTACAGCGAGCGCATTGAGTCTCTTGTCGAACCAGACTTGTAAAAGTTGATGGGTAATCAACTTTACGAGTTGTTAGCCATGCAAATTTTTTTTTTGGGCATTCAAAGAAACAAAAACTTCTTCAAACGGTCCTGGCCATCTGTGTGCTCAACGGAATCTGGAGGATAAGGGCGAAGTGAAATGGAGGGAAAAGTACGCTCAGCCATAGCCAAATTAAACATTTAATCAAAGACAAATTATTATTGAACTATACTCTTCTCTACACTACCAAGTCGGTCTCGTACCTTATCGGTGAAGTTGTAATTAGCTCTCAAACTTGTATTCGAATTAACATAGAAATATAAGCTAAAATTCAAACCCTAACTATATTTGTATCAATGGAAACGACAGCCAACAATTAAAGAAAGTGCCCCAGTCTCAATTGGGATGCCCACAGTCAAGGAAATACACTCCCAACAATTGCAAAACATCCATGGCAATGCAAAATCGCCCTCACAGAAGCAAGCACGCCCATATAGAAGTAAACATTCCCACTCAACGGTAAATGCACCCACGGCAAAGAAAATCATCCATAGCAAAAGGCAAAACCTTCCTGGTAATGGGAAATCGCCCCCACAGAGATAAATACGCCCATATAGAGATAAATACACCCACGACAGATTTATACGCCCACCAGCATTCAACAATACTCAGCGTTCAAAACAAATCTCAGTAGATTTTAAAAAGCCCATCAAAAATCAATGCCCACAGCCAAATCAAAGTGCCCACAAAATAGTAAAAACGAAATAACATAAACCCAAAACAAATTTACCAAAAACCCTAAAACCGTACTAATTATAAAAATGAAAATCTTCAGAAAATACCCCCCCTTTTTTTTTTCTTACAGAGTTTAAAGGACGAGGAAATGACATTTTACATCCATACAATCATAATCTCAGCAGTAAATAACTAAGTACTCTACTCTACTAAGTACATGAGCATATCGTTGCCTTGTTGCTTGCCGCAATGACTCTTGTGCTCCGTGCCACTCCGTTGCCTTGTTGATTTCCGACCATAGAGACTACACCCGTACCTCCCAACCAAATGTTAGGGGTACTCTGCTTCCCCCTTAACCCCCCGAGCCACAAAGGGGCCACATACAGTCCAAACAGTAACCTAGCTTCCCAGCTCGCCTCCAAGGCTGAGCTACCACTCAATCAGCTGAGAAAATCCCCAACTCCTCACAAGCAATCAGTCCAGTTTGCAATTTTGGCAGCATAAAAATACCTCATAGCAGATCCCCCTTTCTCCCCC